>JAULJZ010202785.1:0-19465 GCA_032270985.1 Heliamphora pulchella
CCAGCACACAGTGGCTCAACTTCTGGGACAGATCGGTCTGGGTATGGTCCTCCCGGTCCTCCCTTAAGTGGGAGTCGTTGGGGTGGAGGTCCTAGGAATGATTATAGTCGATCTGGGTACAGTGGTGGTGGTGGTGGTTGGGAACGGGGAAGGGAGCGGGAAGTTAACCCCTTTGAAGAAGATGACAATACAGAGCAAGACCTTAGTGCTGGGATTACTGGGATTAACTTTGATGCCTATGAAGATATCCCTGTGGAGACTAGTGGGGATAATGTGCCACCTCCCGTGAATACTTTTGCAGAAATTGACTTGGGTGACGCACTCAATCAAAATATACGGAGGTGCAAGTACGTGAGGCCAACACCAGTACAGCGGCATACCATACCAATCTCCCTTGCTGGCCGGGATTTGATGGCTTGTGCCCAAACTGGGTCTGGGAAGACAGCTGCTTTCTGCTTTCCAATCATCAGTGGAATTATAAATGGCCAGTTTGCACAGAGACGGCCCCGTGGGCGCGTTGCTTTCCCACTTGCTCTTATTCTCTCTCCAACAAGGGAGCTTTCAATGCAAGTAGGTTTCTGGTACTTGAATATACATGTGATGTGCATATGCTCTGTTTTTGGATAACTTTTTCTAAGTAGAAACTTGGAACTTTGTAATTTTGTTTGTAGATTCACGAAGAAGCTAGGAAATTTGCATATCAAACTGGTGTCAAGGTGGTCGTTGCTTATGGGGGTGCACCTATTAACCAACAGGTCTTCTAGCCACACCTCTTAGTTCTTTTATATAATTGTATTCTGCTTTAATTATTTTCTTACTAGTGTTACTAGAAAGTGTTAATACTCTAGTGATTCACAATTTGAAATGCACATTTCAAAACATGGTATATTTTTCCTTTCAAAATGGTAAAAATTGCTATTCAAAGCAATGTAAAAAATAATCCCTTCTTATTTCCTTATAGCAAAATTTTGAAATCAACCGCAATCATTATGTAATGTTGTTACATAATGGTTTTGGTGGGTACCGCCACTCGTTATGGCGGCTATAGCGTTGTGACAAAAATCTCCAATTGTAATGGCTGCAATTGTTATGTAAAGTTCCACAAAACTTGAGTTGCTATCAAGATTGGATGAGATGCGTTCTTTTGTTTTTCCCCATACTTTCATTACTTTGTTTTGATATGTAAACTTGTATTACTTTTTAACTTGTTTCATTGATTATTAACTTGTATCTATTTGGTTTTTGGTTGTATTCGTTAAACAAAGCTTGGATATCATGTTATATTATTTTACATTAGCATGTTGGCATTTTTTATTTAGAACATATGTTAGAAAGTATGGACACACCAATGTAGATGCCACAGACGTGTTGGACACAGATAATGCTTGGACCTGCCAGAATACGCTATTTTTAATTTTTTTTTACGCAGAACAGGACATCGAACGCGTGCAAGGCGCGTGTTCATTATTGGACACACTGAAGGGAGCAAATGCACGATTGGGGGATCTAGTTAAATTTTAAAATTCTTTTGGGTCTGTACGTGTTGGACAAGCCACGTGGTGTGTCCTAATTTTTTTGTATGTAGGAGACGACACCGGACATGTGTAGGACACACGTATCCAATATTGGACACGTTGTGGGATCGAATGAGGGATCTGGTTAAATTTTAAAATTCTTTGGGGCTCTAATAATAATTATGTAAAATATGTTGACTAAAATTGAAAAAACAAAATAAAATCCTAAATATATTGATCATTTTGTTGAAGCCCTAAATATATTGATTGTTGTACTTGTTCGAGCCCTAAACACTGGGTAAATATAGAAGTACAAATATTTATTTTTTCATATCCCCATGTGTAGTGTCCTGATTTTTTTGAAATAGATGCGTCCCATGTTTGTGTCTGTGTCTATATTTCGTCTTCATAGAATATGTTTATTTGTGAGACCATCCATATTAACATTAGATAGGCTTCATTTTCCCCCCAATTTCATGACAAGGGTGAAAGTTATCCTTCAATACAATCAGTGTAGTAGGCAAAATCAAATACGTGCAATAAAAAGAAAAATCTCTATAACAAGTTAAAACTGCAGTGTAAAAATTATTATTTATATCGAACATGTTTAAAAACAAAACAAAACCCTCAAAAAATCATTTGAACCTTAATGTAATTCTAAAATAAAAACATGCATATTTGTTAGTTTTTCTAAAGTTGTGTGAAGAAATAAAAAACTCCCACCGTTAAATTGAACCATTACACTCAATCGTGGTAGTGTGTCACAAGTTGACCTTTCATAGGCCAACCTCATGACGTCGTGTGGTTGAGGCTGCGCCACAAAGTGTCGCCCCGTGACGTAGTGCCATTATCATCATTATAGTGGCCACAACGTTATTTAAAATCTTGCCTTAAAGTTTTACTTGGAAGGAAACAATCGAATCATTGAATTGAAGTATAGGGAGAATGAAGTTTTGGCCAGATAAATATAGAAAATGGTAGAAAATGGGCCATACTGCATCAAGAAATTAGTTTTTACATCATCAATTTGATAATAGTTATTGGATGTTCAATTGTTAAAAGAAAATTGCTTTAGAAGTACCTTAAATCTTAATGGTGTAATCTATATAATGCTACCGCTATGTTAGTTTCTAAGCTTATTGAAACTCCTTTAAATTCCAACACTAAACTGGTAGCAGATCAGGGTGAGTTATTAGCAGATCCATTGTGGTATCGACAATTAATTAAAAAGTTGAGTTACTGTTTTCAGACTTGATAATTCTTTTGTAACGAGCATGGTTAGTCAGATTCTTGATGCACCACAAGTCTATCGTTGAGATGCTATTGTGCCTATTTTGAGATATCTCAAAAGAGCACCGGGTCATGGTTTGTGATATCAGAATCAAGAAAAAAGAATGTAGACTATGCAATGTTTATTTGTTGGAGGTAATTTGGTGTCATGAAAAAAGTAATAAACTTGCAGCGGTTGGTTGGGCAAGCGCACATTCAGAATATATAGTTATGGCGCATACTACTTAGTTGAATTTAAGTTTTCTCATCCTATGAAGTTCTTAAGTGGCAATGGAGCTCTAATTCACAATGCATCTAGTTCAATGTTTCATGAGAGAACCAAACATATTGAGATTGCGTGTCATTTTATATGGTAGATTGCCATTGATGTGATTTGTATAACTCATATTTAGTCCGTGAATCAGTTTGTATATTTTTTCACCAAACCTTTATGTGCTTCCCTAGTGAGATATTTTTGTGCCAAACTAGATACATATGATATGTGGGTGCAACCCGGCTTTAATTCATTTTTTGGGCCTTTTGGGCTTTGAGTTGAATAATCTGCCAGTAACCAAATAACCATTGTCTTTTTGTCTTTTGCTTTTTGGTAACTTTATGCAAAAAGGAAAATCCCATCTTTAGCCTATGTTTGGACTAGCTTTTTTTAAGGCTTTTAGCTTAAAAGTCTCTTAAAAAGCTCACTCGTTTGACCTCTTTTTATAATCAATTGGCTTTTTTCACATGTTTTCACATTTATTTTTTGTAAAAAAGCCCAAAAGCCAAAAAGCCTATAAAAAAAAGTTAGACCAAACATAGGCTTAGGCCGGTTGCCAAACATAGCCTGTACGCGCACTAGCTTGAGGTGGAGTGTTGAGTGTTATTTTTGTCAATGTGCCACTGTTTCACAACACTTTGGTTTAATATAATTGAGAGGACCTAACCGCGGGGATTAAGCTCTCTCATTCTTTTAATCCCTCTTCTTTGCTTTAATAAATTTTGGATTTTTGAGGTCGAAAAAATAGGTGGTTATGCTTTAAAATGAGATTTTAAATTTGGACGTTCTTTATTATTAAAAAATTAGTTTGGGTTGTCTCCATTTTAGAGAGATTGGATATGGTCTAGTTATGTTCATGGACTAGCAGAATACTTGGTTGGTACAGCTAGTGCAGATGGTAAATGTGGTGCTATGGAGGTGCATAAATGTTCTGTGTTTTCTTTTTTAGGGTCCTAATGAAAGACTTGGAGAATGGTAAACTTGAAGGTTGACTTGATTTTTGTTTCTTATGCTTGATTTATTTAGTCTTTGTTTGGATCTTGGAAAGAATCGGGCAAGCGCCTGAAATGTTAATGATTTAGAAAGAACTGAAGCAATTGCCTGAGATTAAGGAATGGTGAACCGCGTTTAGCCTGTATACACACACACACACATATATATTTATAGCATTGGGGTGATGTGAGCACAGGTGTAATACCACCCAGTTCCAATTGTGCTTTTGGTATTGAGGTCAACATGTAAGTTTGAGGATATCATGGATTTTAGTTTGTTATGATTTCTAACTCAGGACTGGGTTCCATTCAACTTCGGTTCTATTAAGTAATTGTGGATAAAGTTGGTCATCAGAAACAATATTTGTATGTTCATGATAGACGTAGAAAGCACGGACAATTAGGAAACAATATTTTGCTTGTAAATATTTGGGAGTACAACAACGACTGGAATAAGCAATCGAACTATCAATGGAAACTTATCCTTGATCTGCATGTTACTTTCCAATTAGGGAATGGATTTTTGTTCCAGGAGGATAAATGAATTGTTAAATTTGGCCTACCATCACTGTTCCTTAAAGATGCAATACATGAATGGATTTAATATTTCCAGATTATCCGCATTGGAATATGATGCACAGATGCCAATCCTTTTCAGCCTTTAGTTCTTCGGTATTGACATATGCTCAATGAATACCTGCCAGCCATCTGAGGACGTGTTTTCATTCAGTCACTGCTATAAAAAATAGGCGACATCTATTCACAAGTAGATTACAAGCAGCCACCCCTAGAAGCAGTTACCTTACAACTAAAGAAACTAGTAGAGACAGACAACTTCAAAAGTACATTTAAACCTAGAGGCTTGTGAGCCAGCTTTTAGGTTTTTTTTTTTAGCCCCAAAAGTTCAAAAAAAAAAAAAAAACCGGTCCTTTTCTTTTCTGAGTAAGTAAACAAGCCACATTTTCCTAGCCAATATTGTCTTGGATCTTCACCTCAATCCCTCACTAATCGTATCAGGAGGAACTGTCTTTGTCGTCGTGGAATTTGCCTAAGAGGACCTCTAATCTGGTTATGTGACCGTCGTTTCTATTAGATTTCACAGATCAGTATGCAAATTCTCATTCAACTTGACTCGCTTCCTGGTCACTCCCCTAAATTATTGGTTTGAAAGACTCAGCACAACTGGTTATAAATCCTTGCACTATATTAGGTGTTGTCCATCAGATTTGAGCATCCTAGCCAATAGGAATACTGGTAATATTGTAGTATTTATAATTTTATACTTGCATGCATGATGCGTTTCATAAATTCTAACAAGTGAAGAAATTAATTTCATGATGCTGTCATATCTGCCACAACAGGAAAATGAAATGGGGAAAATCCACCACTAGTGGGTTGTGGTTGGGTGGGTGCCACTGGTCCCCCATTGGGGTTGGGCCAAATTGTCATCCCTATTTATCTCCCTCTCTTCTTTATTCTTCCTTTGCTCATATCTCTCATCATTCATGTGTTTATACTGGACCTATCTTTCTCTCATGTTATTTCATAGACTCGTCTTTGATGACTTCCTTCCTTTCTTTTTTCCCCCTCTTCTTCATGATAGTTTTATATTTCATTATGCTCTTTCTTCTCCTATATTTTATCTGTTGTTCTATCATAATGCTTAAAAAACAAACCATCGTGTTATTTTTCCGATTGCCTAATTCCTTTAAAGGCCATGCTAAATTAACTTGGCATTGGAGACGAGTTCGAATGAACATGCAAGTTTTTCTGGCAACTGCTCTACTTAGGAGGATTGCCCAGTTTGAAAGAAAATCTTTTCATTTTGTGGTTGATGGCAGTCGTTTGTTGGTGACTGAGAGGGGTCGTAGTTTGCAGCAGTCTATTGATCTTCTAGCGTTGTAGGTTGCCTGGCGGAAGTTGGAAGCTTCCAAGGTTCAGAGAGCCGTTGGCACTGGGGAGAAAGAGGGAGGTTGGCCCTAGAATTGTGTTGTGCTGCAGCAAGTCAAACCATGCTGGTATGTTTTTGGAGATTCTAGTAGTTGCCGGTAAGAGAATAAATGAGATTTATACCCCAGAATCAACGTTCGATGATGGGTGGTGTGGCTGTGCCAAAGACCAATTGGATTTTGTTCGTGGGGGATTGAGGGAGGTCCATCGCAAAAGGTGTCTTACCTGATGGTGGCAGGCTTGCCAGCTTGACTGGTTACCGGTAGGGAGGCTGACGGTGGCTGATAGAGTAGGCCCCGATTGTGATGTGGAGGTGGCTTTTGACTCGGTGACTGTATGTGGTGGAGTTCTTAAGGCATTGCCTAGTCAGTCGGTTGGATTGCCGGGACTCCAATACCATTCTGACAGAGTCGTCCTTGAGTGCGTGGGTGCAACCTCACTGGCTTGTTCTGGTTGGCTGGATGTTCTGGATAGGGGGGTTCTGACTACTTTTTTGTCTTTCCTTCCAAGGAGGAGGCAGCTAGAATATTGGAGGGGCAATGGGTGTTCGGTGGACTAAGGCTCTCCTTGGATTGGTGGTCACCTTTTGCAGGGTGTGACAATCTGGGCTCTGCCCTTGTTGTGGTTGATTTGGTTGGAGAATAACAAGAGATCTTTAAAAGGACTAATTCTCTGTTACACAGACTAACGTGTGTTCTCCTATGTAATTTGTACGGTAATTTGTATAAATGGTTTTGGATAGGGGAGGTGCTTACTCCTTTTTTTTGTCTTTCCTTCCAAGGAGGAGGCAGCTAGAATATTGGAGGGGCAATGGGTGTTTGGTGGACTAAGGCTCTTCTTGGATTGGTGGTCACCTTTTGCAGGATTTTACAATCCGGGCTTTGCACTTGTTGTGGTTGATTTGGTTGGAGAAGAACAAGAGATCTTTTAAAGAGACTGAGTCTCTGTTATCTAGACTAAAGCACGTTCTCTGTAATTTGTATTGTAATTTGTATAGATGGTTGTTTGAATGTGGGGCACACCATCAGTTGATGAGACGGTTGATTGCATAGATTTGTTGTCTCTTTGATTCTTTGTAGGGTTCTTGTTGTTTTTCTTTTTTTGTGGGAGCTCCTTTTGCCTTTCTCCCATGTTGTTTGGGGTTTTATGACTTTTCTCCCCTTTTTTGGGTGGCACTCCCTTAATGCCTATTTATAGAATCTTTCTTATTGAAAAAAAATGGTATTTGAGAGAGATCCTTCAATGAAGAACCTTCTATATGTTGAAGATAAACTCAATTTGTGATGCAGCAGAAAACATAAAAGAAAGAAAAAGAGATAAGAACTTGAATCCGTTGATTCGAGAACGAATACCGGAAGTAAGAACCTTCTTTAAACCTGTTGATTCTCTATGAATTCCAGGATTAAAAGTATCAAAATATTTGTTAATTCACACAGAATATCAAAGAATCTGGTTAAAAGAAAATACTTTTGAATTTTTATTAATCAACTATTGAATGGCCATAAGGCCAGTATAACTTATTTATAATAGTAAAATTCTAAATAAAAGAAATCAACCTATTATAGAAACTAAATTCTATCAAATTCCTAATTAATAGAAAAATTTTCAAAAGATAAAATCCTAACAAATCCCTAATTAATAGAAAATTTCCAAAAAGATTAATTTGAGATCAACTCAAATTTGACTACTAAAAATATGTGTCAAAATAGACGGTACAAAAAAAGAAAATTCTTAAATAAAGTTGTAACTAAAATTAAAATATCCTAAAATGTTCCCTGCGTGATTCTCCTCGACTTGAGAAAACTCGTTCTTGAGTTTCCATGACTTCTGAAATAACTTAACAAGTCGCCATTTGCCTTTATCTGCATTTTGCTTTAGATTAATCTTGTTCCATATAATCCAAGGATTATGATCTTGAACAAATTGTTGACCCTCTACCATAGTTTTAAAAAGTGGCCGTTATTGCTACGTAACGTCGTTACATAACGGTTTTGGTGGCTTCCGTTACTCGTTATGGCCGGTTTTTCGTTGTGAAAGAAATTCACAAGTGTAACGGCCGTAACGGTGGTGTAACGGTCGCCCAAGTAGTATTTGGCTTGTCTGACTACTATGAAAAATTTCAGGTCGAAAATAATAGAAAACGTATGTTCTATTGATGAAAAAACAAAATTAGGAAATTTGCCTCAAATCTCTTCAATTTCACAACAATCGACTAGTTTTGCTCTTTGTTGTTAACTTTCGACTCTTTAATATGTTCATTCTTCTTCCACTTTTGATGAATTTTTTAAAATTCATATTTGCTCAAAGCTAATTAACCTGTTTGATTCAAGATGATATTTCTTGAAGATCCACTGTCTATGAATTCAATTTTTTATGATGTTCAGCAATAGGTAGAAAATATGATGCATTGCTCAAGTAATTTTTTTAAGAAAATTGTAAAAGATCCATACTTATTTACAACCCTCCTAAAAAAAAAAAACTAGATATATACAAATTAAAGTTCAAACAACAATATAAATTCTGGAATATGAAATTTAAAATTAAAATTTAATTAACAAATCAAATATTGTGTGCTTTAATATATACAATATTTTATCGCTATTAAAATTTAATGACATTTAAGTTGTGTATTATGTATTTATAATACGTAAGTTCATTAATTACTACAAAAGAATAATTAAACTGTTAATTTTAACTAGACTATATAGTACAAAAATTAAGACACGTATTGAATCATGTCTAGGAAGTAAACAAAATTCATCAAAAATTATTTTAAACTCCAATAAATATATTTATGGAATAAAAAGATGTAAATCAGTTATTTTTTATTGAGTTGTGCAAAAAATAAAAAAACTCACGGCTCTGGGTACTACTACTGTTACGCTATGGTCGTTGCGCCTCGAAACCGTGTCACTGCTACTGTTACCGTTACTCCGACCGCTACTGCTATTTAAAACTATGCCCTCTACGATTAATATAGTAACAACATCATTACCAATACTAGGATTTGATTTAATTGTCTCCAAACTGCAACACAAAAGTGGCTAATCTATGATGATTTGCAACTCTGGTGATGGTGAAATAACTTTTTTTGGTAATATTTTCGTGACATTTTCTTTGTTAATATTTTCAAAAGAAGATAATTCTTCATCGAAAATTGGTGCTTTATTCCAATCCACAATTGTATCCGGAATAATATTTGAAGTGAAAGGCAACTCAACTGCATCCTCTTCCAAGAAGCCTGGGTTTAGTGGATGGTTGCGAGGTAGAACATCAGCGATTAAGGCAGTCATTTGCTCAGCCAGGGCAGCGATTGACTTCTCCATTTGCGTCATTCTTTCCTCCGCTCGAGCATCTCGTGCAGCATCATCTTGTTCATACACATCTTTGACAACAACATATCAATCATCACGAACAATCTGTCGTGCCATAACCCGGAATTGAGCGCAAGCTCTGATACTAACTGATGCAGCGGAAAACGTAAAAGAAAGAAAAAGAGATAAGAACTTGAATCCGTTGATTCGAGAATGAATACCGGAAGTAAGAACCTTCTTTAAACCTGTTGATTCTGTATGAATACAAGAATTAAAGACATCAAAGTTTTTGTTAATTCACACAGAATACCAAAGAATCTGGTTAAGAGTAAATACTCTTGAATTTTTATTAATCAACAACTATTGAATGGCCATAAGGCCAGTACAATTTATTTATAATGGTAAAATTTTAAATAAAAGAAATCAACCTATTAAGAAAATTAAATTCTATTAAATCCCTAATTAATAGAAAACTTTTCAAAAGATAAAATCCTAACAAATCCCTAATTAATAGAAAATCTCAAAAAATATTAATCTGAAATTAACTCAAATTTGACTACTAGAAATATATAAATATGTGCCAAAAATAAACGGTACAAAAAAAGAAAATTATTAAATAGAGTTATAACTAAAATTAAAATATCCTAAAATGTCCCTTGCATCAATTTGAGGTTGAGTTTTCTTGAGCAAGAGTGGATTGATGCAGTCAAGTTGATGCGGACCAATGTGGAGATGATAAATAGATCATTAGTTTTAAGTGATTATCATTATTAGTAGCCTTTTAAATAATGTCGTCATAGTTTATTTCTTTTAGGACATTTTAGAGGAGTTGGTGATCATTTTTAAGCTCTGTTAGAATATATGCAGGGACTCGTGTCGCCGTGACCTTCTCTTGAATTCTCAAAATTTCTGTCGCTCCCTCCTGTTCCGTCAACTGGCTTATGTTCTTCATGTAGCATTCAGATAGGAAGAGTTTTACAAGCATTTTAACGTTTTAAGTTTTTCTTAAGACTATGTATAGGTTATATTGCTGCAAAATGAACTTTTTCTTCTATATTTGAACACAAATTAGATTTGATTGATCGATCTTGTGCTGTCTCTTTCTTCCCCCCATCTTCTTTGTTTGTTCATCTTTGTTTTTTCATAATTACTCTTGGCCTTTATTTGGATTGATGGAGGTGTGAAGGGAAGTGGAAAGGTCCGAAAGGAAGGAAGGAGAGGGGAAAAGAAGGGACGTTATGCATCCGTTTTTTTGGTTATCCAACAGAGACAGGAAAATGATGTTTTCATTTATGTTGTTTGTTTTGACCATAGTTAATGGAGATATCAAATGGCTACATCAAATTGCCGAAGGGAAGGAAGGTGTTTAATGTTCATATATTTTTATAACCTATTCATTCTAACTTGATTCCATTACCTCCAATTAATTAATTAATTAATTTTTTTATAATTGGTATCACAAAAATAATATTAACCATCAAGTCACTTTTCCTCGGTTTCCTTCCGATTTTGCATGGGAATAAAATTGCTTAAAAGTGGGTCCTCACTCCCCTCACAACCCCTCCATCTTCTTATTTTCCCCTTCTTAAAAACAATTGAAACAAGTTAATAAATAACTATTTCCTTCCAATTACTTCTCTTCCTCCTCAATCCCCTCAATCGAAACGGAGGCTTAATTTTTTCCTCTTCTCTTTTCTCCCCTGTCACATATTTATTCTTTCTCTCTTCTTCTAATTGATTCCTCTTGTTTGGCTTTCTTGCTTTGTATTCTCCTTTAATTTTCATGTTATTCTTATATGTATCATTAATGTCCCTCTCTTTTATCCTATTTTCTCTTTTTCATTCTATCTCACAGAATAACTTGTTGGAAGGAATTCTCTATCTCATAAATATTAGAAAACAAAAAATTCCAAATCATCCTATGATATAACCGATCACGTTTTCTAAGAAAACGTTAGTGGGGTGGGAGGTAATTAGCAATTTATGAATATCGTTGGGCACAAACATTTGCATCACTAGTATCTATAACTTTGATTTTCTTTGGCCTGATTTTGTGCTCATCTTTTGTACTTTTCTCGGCGATTGAATCAACCTCATCAAATCTTTTCAATAACAAGTCCACATCAACAACTCTCTTCTCAATTTCACTTAACTGGTGTACATGTTGAGCATTTTCATACTCTTTCAGGGAGAACATTTATAATTTTTGGTTGTTTTTATTAGATATTATCTCTAAAAGAGTATCTAAAATAGCGATATTCCTCTCTAGAAGATTCATAAAAAAGTGATTTTCTCTCTAGAACAGGGGGCACCTCATCTTCAAATCCTTTATTTTCTTCTATTTCCATTGCACTCTTGGACCATGATCATGTTCAAGATTTAAATTGTCTCATTTGCAAATTGCATTCCTCTCACCAGTCACCATACACTTGAATCTTCTCATTATGCTCTGAATAACACTCAAATCAATCCTGAAATGTTGCAAAAATACAGGTTTTTAGGACCCATTTTTTCAATTTCCAGCAAGCTTTGAAATCCATTAGCTAAAGGGCTCACAATTAAGCCCTAAGAAGTGAAAAATATGATTACAATGAAATTTATAAAATCTGAAATTTCATTCTCCTTAGAAAATCTTTTTTAAAAGAAAGGTTACAACCTTATATATAGGTAATTTAGGAGGATACTTCAGAGTAAAATACCTAGAAATAGCAGACTTACAAAACAAGAATGTGACAAGTGGCCTAATATGCAGCCATTGAACAAGTTAGTGACACATGCCTTTTGTCTAATCATTCAATCTCGAGCGAGTGGCTGTGTGGTTTATTGGAAATGCTAATCTTGACAAGTTCATATTTTTGTAGAACCAAATAAGATTAAAAACACTTTGCATGGTTAATAATCTTAAATTCAAGAAAGAAAAGGAATAATTAGTTTCCTTGTAGAACCCTATGATTGTGGGGCTTTTATTAAAGTTTGATTGCAAGTAATTACTTGTCACTAGGGCCCTTCTTTGTTTACTAGATGTTCCTCAGGTCATCCATGTGAGATCAGTGTAGGTATATTAACCTTGCACGTGTAGAGTAGCCAACCTATACGCGATAGACATGTTTTTGGAGGCCAATAAGCTGGAGCTCTTGCATGAGTTAAACTTCAACATGTAAGAGGTTTCCATTTTGTGCATATTGAACAATTTGTTTTTTCCTTGTCAGTAACTGTGCTAGAAAGTAAGGTAGCTTTTCATTGCGTCCTTGGTGCTCTATCAGAATTCTTATTGCACTTTGTTCAGTTCATCTCGCTTCCTTGGCGAATGGCACTATCTTTAAGTATATTATGATCCTATATCCTGGTTTTGTTTTTGCAGCATTTTAAGTTTTTTTATTTTTTTAAAATTTTTTTATGCATTTTAGCAATTGCTGATATGTTATGTTTTGGCAGCTCCGAGAGCTGGAAAGAGGTGTTGATATACTTGTGGCAACCCCTGGGCGATTGGTAGATTTGCTGGAGAGGGCAAGAGTTTCGTTAGAGATGATAAAGTATTTGGCTCTTGATGAGGCAGATCGAATGCTGGATATGGGTTTTGAACCTCAAATAAGGAAAATAGTGGAACAAATGGACATGCCTCCACCAGGTGTTAGACAGACTATGTTGTTCAGCGCCACCTTTCCGAAAGAGATACAGGTTTGTTTCTGACTATGAAGATTTCATTTAATTTTCGTCTTATTTTTGCTGTAGTTCATATATGTGAGTCAAAATATTTTGGCTGTTCTCTACTTCTCTAATTTTTATCTAACTCCAGGCAATACGGCTTTTCATTGCATCTTATTTGACTAGGCAATGCAAGGCACAAGGTGCTGCCTTTATTGGCCTTTCAACTCATTTGTGTATTTGACTCTCTCCTGATAGACTTCATAATAATAGAAATTTTTTTCCTTTATGTTGTGATTATTGCCTATTGCATGCATATTTTGACCTGCATTTACAGCATCGCTATCACATTTTGCATGGACTCTTTTATAATCAGTTTAAACTCGATTGTTATGCAGAGATTGGCATCTGATTTTCTTGCGAACTACATTTTTCTGGCTGTTGGACGAGTTGGTTCCAGTACCGATTTGATTGTACAAAGGGTGGAATTTGTTCATGAGTCTGACAAGAGAAGCCACCTCATGGACCTCCTCCATGCACAAAAGGCAAATGGTGTTCATGGCAAGGTAAGACTGGAGGACTTGGTATTCCATCCATATTCATTTTGTTTGTTCCTCCCCCTGTAGGTGCCTTCTTTGGGCTAAGGACTTCATGACCGTTTCTTTTCAACTTATTTATATGGAAAATTTGGTTTTCTCCATGCGATAGTTATCTACAAGTATTGCTAATTTTATAATTTGTGTAATGGTAGTGTGAGGAAGCCATCATGACATTTCATTTCGCTTTCCATTTGTGGTGGTTTTGGATTATTAATCTTGGTCAATGTACAGATGCAGAAAAAATGGAAAAATTTCCAAGAAATCCATCTTCTGTGAAGGTGATTATATTATATGAAAGTTTCCATAAAAAAATTGTGTGATTTGGCTATCTATCCACAATAGAAGCAATTCGTCAACTGAGAAGATTAATAGAAAAGTACAAAGAGAAGAAAGATCATTTGGTTTTTATAGACTTGGAAAAGGCTTTTGACAAGGTGTCTAGAGTTATAATATAGTGGGTTTTGGAGAAAAAGGGCGTGAAAAATGGATATATCAATGTGATAAGAAACGTATGAAGGAGTTGTTCCTACAATTAAATCACTCGCGGTAGGAACAATGGAATTGTCAATTACAATAAGGCTACACCAAAGGTCGATTTTGAGTCCTTATTATTTTGTCTTAGTTGTAGATAAATTGCCTAGACATATTCGGAATGATGTTTCATGGTTTATGTTATTTATATATGATATTGTGTTAGTGAATGAGACTGCGGGTAGAGTTAATGCTAAATTAAAAATTTTAAAAAAAGCATTGAAGTCATAAAAATTATAATTTTTTTAAACGCTCATAACTTTTGTACCATTTATAATTATTTTTTTTATTTTAACTATAAATTATAATTTTTACTAAATATTTATAATTTTTGCTACAAATTATAATTTATAAATTATTAATTTTAATAAAACCGAACACCATCACATATGAAACGTTAACACTCGGAAAGGGAATCTCTCTGTACCAAACTGGAACAAACTTGAAAACAAATAGGAATAGAACTAAATATATGGAATGCCAATTTAGTAATAATAGAAATACTATTAGTGAAAATGTAAAGATCTAAAGACCACAAGATGCCAAATAGTGAATATTTTCGTTATCTAGGTTTAATTGTTTAATAAGGAGGGGGAGATTTTGGATGATGTAACTCATAGAATTGAAGTTGATTGGCTCAAGTGGCAAGGGTGCTTCTGGTGTATCATGCGACCGACAAATACATAAAAAATTGAAAGGAAATTTTGATTTTGTATGAGATAGAATGTTTGACTGCTAAGAAACACAATGTAAATAAATTGTGTTGTTGTGATGAGATTACTAAAGTGGATGTGTGATAATACTAGAAAGCTTAAAATCAGGAATGAAAACATTAGTATATGGTAGGGGTTAAATCCACTAAATATAGGTGAATGCTAATCAAAAACTGCAACCCTGATCTATGCATTCTTCACATCAAGGTCCAGATTTATAGCATTTGGTTACAGGCAAAGAAAATCATCATTGCCTGCACTAGTGTACAAGTGCACTAACAACACTTGAGTGTGTGAAAATTCTAAGTTCCTTATTGATTGTGAGATCAACAGCCGCGTCAAATATTATGAGGAAGCAACCAAAAGGAAAAACGGTAAAATCCACAGCAAGATTGTGTTACCTGAATATAAAGAAAGTCAAAGAAATTTCTGGGTTTTACCTATAAGATGTGGCTGTCAAAATGCTCAACAAATTTGTGGCGAAGCAGCTCGAGTTTTATATGTCACACAAACATATATTATATATATGTATCTATATATATGGGTATGTGTATATGCACATATGTACGTTTGGTGTGAGAATAAAAAGATGAGGGTATTAAGATCAATTTACAAGCTTGCCAAAATGCTCAACAAATTTGAGATTGGGACAAAGACATGAGTTGTAGTCACCAAGCAAGAAGCCGATCGAGTTCTGCACATACATACACACACATACGTACACACACACACACATATATATTTGGGCGTGTATATGTATGTACATATGCTTGAGAATAAGAGGTTGAGGGTATTAAGATCAATTTACAAATTCTGTCAACGAATGCTAAAGTGGCAGGTCTACAAATCGTAGGAGGTTATGTGGCTATTATGAAAGGTCAAGAGGTAAGTCACACGAGTCAAATCATATGGGATTAAAGTGAATTTAACCCTTCTATTTATTTTATTTGGTTTGGACCTAGTGTAAATGGCTAGTCATGTCACAAACGTTTTTCTAAACGACATATTAAACAAAAAGATTTTAAAAATTGGACTGGTAGGATTGGGATTCCTTGATCCAGTAAGATTGTACCTCCAAAGGATTTTTTTCACGATTCGGCTCGATTTTGCAAAATACATCACCATGTCCGGATATGATTTTAACAACCATGCCTCTTGACAAGTGCTAGTGTTCTTAATGTTGTCAATGGGGGAAGTTACTTTCTATATTTTCATGGTTGGAAAAATCGCGATCCGGATTGTAGGATCGTACGACTTAATTTTGCGATTTCGATCCAGATCGTATACTGAATCGCATTCTTAGCAAGATCGTAGTAGGGTTGTTTGGGATTGTTCGGGATCGTAGGTTCGGGAGGTAGATTGAGAGTAGGATCGGGAGTAGGATTGTAAATGTTTTGTTCAACATTTCAATTCTATTTTCTTGTATGTTACTTCAATATGGGTCAATTTGTGAATGTTTGTAAGATGCATCTTGTTTTTCATGATAGTTTTTTTTTGTATAATTAAAGCTTATTCTCCATTTTAATTTTTTTAAAATTATTAGACTTTTTAATGTTTTGAGTAGGATCTTATGATTTTATGATCCAATCCTACGATCCGATCCGTTAGAACCCAAAACGATCCTATGTAGGATCTTGATTTTGACAACCTTGATATTTTTACCGCACTTCCTCCATATTATAAGCTAACTTTAAAATCTTGACCTTTTTACGTGCCTGATTGTTGCTTTTCTGCTTTTGGTTTTGTAGCAATCTCTGACTCTAGTATTTGTGGAGACAAAGAAGGGAGCTGATTCACTGGAACATTGGCTGTGTATGAATGGCTTTCCTGCTACTACTATTCATGGTGACAGAACGCAGCAGGTAAAGTTGTTTACTTTAGGCATTATCTTATTCTGGGGTATTTGTTATGAAATTTGTGGTGTATGTTTTTGATAAATCATGAGTAACTCATTCCAAAAAGAGAATATGTTGCAAATAAGGACATGTTTTTTCTTGTTTTCTGTCTCCATGTTAGCCTATAGGTTAATTGCCCTGACCATCTCCTAAGGTTCTGGAATCAACACCCAGACCTCACTTGTTTGAAAATTGGGCGGTGGCTTCCTGCTGTTATGATCCTTAAGAATATTCTGTGATTGGCTAGGTTGACTCGACATAATGACTATTTATTCTTGTATACAATTTTAAATTGTTATTTATGTATTAGACTTTAATTTTGTAAACAATTTTATATTAACTGAAGACGCAGCCTTGCCTTATGCTATTGATTCGGTCATGTATATTTCATTTTTTAAGTTACTGGATTAAAATGAAATCAGCTCTATGGTACATGTTACTGAGTCTAGTAAAACTTCAATTCATGAAATATGTTGTTTCATTATTTCTTGCAAGTGAATTTACTAGAGTTGTTGCTAATTGAGTTAATATTCTCTCCATACATATGCAATCATTAAATAGGCCTGCGAATTTGAGTTTACACATAGTTAGCGTAAGACCCCCACTATATGCACACAATACTTTCTTTTAGTTTGTAAATGGAAATTTACCCTATGAAATTAAATAATATTTAGGAAATAAGAAATCTACTCTTGTTTTGGTTTACATTGACATGATAACTAGGTAAGTGTGACACTTGGGCTCAATATCTTCACCCAGCACCTATACCTAAGTCCACGTAACATAGGAACCATTAAATGAACCAAGTGGCTTGTGGGCAGCCAGGCTCTACTGTTGATGACTTGCTTGAAACTTGTTCATTAAATATCCGAGCTAAAGCTTGAAGATGATTTCCCAAGCTTGGTTCCTTCAGGAGCGTGGTCTATACATGTACTTTGGCTTGCATGAGCTTCGCTTGTATCATGTGTTCAAGGTTGCCCCTGGATTCAACTGTTAGTCAATGAAATATTCTATTATTTCACATGGATTTACTTGAAGCAATCCAAGTTCAATGGGAGATTCGCAACTTCTTGTACAAGTGATGGCGTGCACGTACGTCTGATAGGTTGTAATCCAAAACTTAGCAAGTCTGACTCCACTTGTCATGTCTCCCCAGTGTGTGTGTGTGTGTGTGTCTGTCTGTCTGTCTGTCTCTGTCTCTCCACTGCCACTGGTATTGTTATTCTTCGAGTCATTGTTTTTGGCTGTTATGAATTTTTTTTCTGGCTCAAGTATTGTAGTTCAGAGTGAACCCGTTGATGGGCTGTCTATTTTGACATGTCTGCAGGAAAGAGAACATGCTTTGAGGTCCTTCAAAAGTGGCAACACTCCAATTTTGGTCGCGACAGATGTGGCAGCGCGCGGCCTTGATATCCCCCATGTTGCGCACGTGGTTAATTTTGACCTTCCAAATGACATTGATGATTATGTCCATCGAATAGGGCGGACAGGGCGAGCTGGAAATACAGGGTTGGCTACTGCTTTCTTCAATGACAACAACGCTTCACTGGCGAGGGCATTAGCTGATTTAATGCAAGAATCGAATCAAGAAGTACCTGCTTGGCTTTCCCGCTATGCAGCTCGATCTTCGTACGGTGGAGGGAAGAATCGTCGCACGGGGGGAGGGCGTTTTGGTGGTCGTGACTTTCGAAGAGACTCTTTCAGTAGAGGCGGCGGGGATTACTACAGTGGAGGTTCAGGATACGGTGCTTCTGGTGGGTACAGTGGAGGAGGCGGATACAGTCCCGGTATGCCCAGCGCGTGGGACTAATATCCAGACTTCTTTGCGCACTTTGGTTTCATCCATCCTCAAAACAAAGTTCTTGTTGTGGTAGCAAACTCAACTTATTTTTAGGATAAAAATTTTTGGCACTTTTTTCACCCTTTCTTTCCTTCTTCTCATTTTTGCCATTGTTTATGATGCTTTTTGAATTCCCCCTTTGGCATTGTAATCCTGCAAACTTCTCTATTGTTATGGAGTGCTCAGCTCGGGGAATGAATGTTTGGGATTGGCACGACGAGGAGGTCAGAGTTATGTAATGTTGGCAGATGGTGTTGAATAACCATTAACAGTTTAGGGTTCACTTTGTTTCCTTGTCGTTCTTGTTTTTGTTTTTTTTTTGTCACCTGTAACCTCTTTCAATTGCTACTTTTTCGGTGGGTGATAGGTTGCGGAATGTGTACTGGGGAGGGGTAGTCTGTGTTATTGGCAGGATTTGTTTACTGAGGACTCAGGCATATTCTTTTCAACCCAGTTTAGTAGTTGTAGATTTTTAGGTCCCGTTTGATTGACCGAATTAATGAGGGAATACATAATTTTACATGACAAGTAATTCTATGAAATTAGTAGAGAGAATTATTATTAATATCTTTGTTTGGTGTTGCTTTTTAAGTCAAATTTTAGCTTTTTGATACTCATTTTTTTGCAATAAATTATAATTTTTTTTTAAATATTGAAAATTTTTGTTACAAGTTATAATTATTATTATTTTTATTTTAGTTATAATTTAACATATTTAACAATCACTTATAATTTTTGATACAAGTTATAATTTATAAAATATTAGTTTTAATAACGCAAAATGTTCACAATATCACGTTACTAGTTATTTTGGGGCTAGTTAGAAGTACAAAAAATACTCCTTATTTTGTCTAATTTAAATTTGTAGGTATGTATTTTAACATTATTATCTATTCTAGCTATTTATTCAGATTTGTAATAATATTATA
>JAULJZ010202805.1:0-19464 GCA_032270985.1 Heliamphora pulchella
AGTCTCCAAGATGACTTCCATTCGGTTACTCCTCTCTCTCGCTGCCACCAAGCACTGGCTCCTGTATCAACTGGATGTCAAGAATGCCTTCCTCCACGGTGACCTTCAGGAAGAAGTTTATATAGAGCAACCTCCCGGGTTTGTTGCTCAGGGGGGGCCTGGCCTTGTGTGTCGACTTTGTCGGTCCTTGTACGGCCTAAAACAATCTCCTCGGGCCTGGTTTGGGAGATTCAGCACGGTGATACAACAGTTTGGACTACGACAGTCAGGCAAAGATCATACAGTGTTCTTTCGTCGGACTGATGCAGAATATATTGTTCTCGTTGTCTATGTTGATGATATTATTATCACTGGCGATGATCGTGTTGGGATTAGTAGCCTGAAAGCCTTTCTGCAGACACAATTTCAAACTAAAGATTTTGGGTACTTGCGGTATTTTCTAGGGGTCGAGGTGGCCCGAAGTAAGCATGGAATTTTTATTTCTCAGAGAAAATATGTGAATGATATTTTGCGCGATACCGGCTTGTTGAATGCCAAAGGTGTGGAGTCCCCAATGGATCCGAGTGTGAAGTTTTTTTCCGGTGACGGTGCTGTGTTTTCTCACCCTGACTGGTATCGCCTAATGGTGGGGAAACTTAATTATTTGACCACCATAACCAGACCAGATATTGCCTATCCTGTCAGCATTGTGAGTCAGTTTATGTCTGATCCCCGTGTTCCTCATTGAAATGCAGTGGTTCGTATTCTCCGGTACCTCCATTCTAACCAGGGGAAGGGTCTACAGTTCTGTGATCAGGGTCATTTCCGTATCGAGAGCTATTCTGATGCAGACTGGGCAGGATGCCCAATTGATAGAAGATCCACATCAGGATTCTCTGTATTTGTTGGTGGGAACCTGGTATCGTGGAAAAGTAAGAAGCAATATGTGGTGTCGAGGTCCAGTGCTGAGGCGGAATACATGTCTATGGTGTTGGCAAAATCCGAAATCATGTGGGTTCGACAGCTTCTCACTGAATTAGACGAACTGCCTATGAGTCCTACCAAGTTGTGGTATGACAATAAGTCTGCTGTCTACATCGCTACTAATTCAGTGTTTCATGAGCGGACTAAGCACATTGAGATCGACTGTCATTTCATCCGCCAAGAATACAAGAATGGCACTATTGATTTTGGTTTTGTTCGATCTGGAGAACAGTTGGCTGACGTGTTCACTAAGGCGCTGCCTGAGCTTCGAGTTCACTACATTTGTAACAAATTGGGCATGATTGATATTTATGTTCCAACTTGAGGGGGGGTGTTAAGTATATTTAGTATTAATAATAACCTGTGGGGATGCTCACAGTATTTATTGTATGCTTTCATTACTTAAAAAATATGTGTGTACGTCTCTCAACATGGACACACACTTTCCCCATATTCTTTCTTTCTTTCTTTTCTAACATACTTAACAAAATGTATAAATGTGGTGAGAAAACCTTAGAAAGATACCCCTTCTTCCACCTACTTATAGTATCATATCTATAATTTTAAATAGCGGTAGCAATTATCGTAACGGTAACGGTGGCGGTGACACGGTTTCGGGACGTAACGGCCATAACGTAATGGTAGCGGTAATCGGAGTTTTGAATTATTTTCTTTTTTTTTAATAACTCACTAAAATTTAATCGATACACGTGTTTTTATTTCAAAATTCTATTTATTAGAGTTTAAAATAATTTTGATGAATTTTGTGTATTTTTTTAGACATGATTCAACATATCTTAATTTTTATAATAGTTTTAAAATATTTTTAAAAAATAATACATTATTAAATATACAAACGTAACATAAAACAAACAAGATCTAAAGATTCTAAGCTTATTTATATAGATTTTGAACAAATATTTGATTTTTTTAAAAAAATTTACAAATCATAATAATAAAAAGTAATTAAACGTTAAATATATGAATTTAACCTAAAAAACAAACATCTAAATATTCTAAACTTACTATGAGTAAATATTAAACTAAGATTTTTTTTAAAATTAATGTTTGTTATTTTTTTATAAGAATAAAAAGATAATTAAACATTTAATATACGAATCTAATTTTCAGCAACCAAAATCTAAATATTATAAACTTAGTTGCAACTTTGCATAGGTCTTAAACAAGTAATTTGAAAAGTAATTTTTTTTTTAAGTTTGAAATATAATTATAAAGTAATACAACATTAAGTATATGAGTTTAACCTACAACAAACAATATCTAAAGATTCTTTTTTTGGCATAGATCTTGAATTTTTTTTTCCAAAAAAAAAAAAGTTTTTATAGCATTTTCGAAAGCCAACAAATACCAAAAATTATGAGAAAAAAAAGGACTCGAAGTCTTAATCCCGGTAAGACAACAAAGCTAAATTCCAGTTTTGTAGAGGGCCCAAAAGGGAAAAGCACCACCTTGCCCGTAAATTTTGCAAATTAAGCTTCACTCAGGTAAGTATGAGATTTTTTATTGCTATGAAAACTTTTTCTGATGAAAAGAGTGAAAGAATTACGCCCAAAAATGATTCAATTGATTCATAGTTTGAAAAGCCACTATAGTTGCTCTAACGGCTGTAGTAGTACCGTAACGGCCATAGAAGTACTGTAACGAGACTTTACGGCCTTTGCGCCACTGTAGCAGTACTGTAACGGGACCATACGTAACGACGTTACGTAACGGTAACGGCCGATTTTTAAACTATGATCATATCTACTTGCATGCAAGAGTCATTTGTTAATAATGGGAAAGAATTTTAGGAAATTATACAAGCGTTAGATGTTAATGTTCTTGAAACATAAATTAGCTTAGCATAGGACTTCTCGTGCTTGACTCTTTTACTATGAGGTTTAACATTGAGCTCCACTCATTTGAAATCGATTTAAAATTGAAGCTCAAGCTTGATTCATATTGTAAATAAACCATCCTCGATGTGCCTACTGATGAGCCAAGCCAAAGCTGTTCATGAACAACTTGGATAATTTTGCAGCCATGTACTAGGGTGTGGATAGCCAGTTGTTGAAAGCCCAAGAGCTTATTTATATGTTTCACCACCTCTTCACTGGGTCAAGTCAGATTCTGCACAGCATATTTGATTTCTCTGCAATCTTTTTTGTTCATAAACATGATAGGATTAAACCTTATTTATTTGTTTCACCACCTCTTCACTGGGTCAAGTCAGATTCTGCACAGTATATTTGATTTCTCTGCCATCATTTTTGTTCATAAACATGATAGGATTAAACCTTGTAACCTGGAGTATTTAATGTTAGTCAATTAGCTTTAGAACCGTGCGATGCCTGGGGCGTGAATTTAAGTTTTAAAATCTATGGATATTGTTGTAGTAGTATCAACTTTTGTATAAAGAAATTAATCTATTGTCTGTTCGTTCTATTTTCAGATTTTTATGTAATTTAATAGTGTACATACATGCACTAATTTGATTTCGTTGTACCAATATACCTTTTTGTTGGTATATTAATACGCCAGCACACCCTGCTAAATAACCCATAAGAGAACCATAAAAAAGTTTATGAAGCACATAACTAGTATTCATAAAATGATTTAAGTAGGCAATAACTGTTTGCGTGAGGATACAAAACGATGAGGAGGTTGGTTTATTGTAGATTTCAATTGGGGGTGGGGTGGGGTGGTAATTATATTATGTATGTATCTATATACACACATATACTCAAAATTTTGTGTGTATTTAACCCGTACATTTTAATTATGAACTAAAAAGATATGTATTTGGCTTAATGACTACACGAAGTTAATATGATAGTTAATTGACGCTCAAAATTCATCTTGAATCAGTTTGGTTTTATGCTTGGTAAATCAAGTATGGAAACAATCTATTTACTGAGGTGATTAATAGAGAATTATAGAGAAAAAAAGAGACTTTTATATGGTTTTTATTGATTTAGAAAAGACCTTTGATAGAGTGCCTAAAGATATCATATAGTCGGCGTTGGAGATAAATGGAGTCACAAAGGGGTACATTAGTGTGACAAAAGACATGTATCAGAAGCCATAATGACAATTAGATAACCTGTTAAAGATATAAGTGAATTCTTGATTACAGTAGGATTACACCAAGGATCGTCTTTGAATCATTATATCTTTGCTTTATTTATGGATGAACTGACTAGGCGTATTTAGAATAACGTTCCATGGTGTATTTTGTTCGCTAATGATATTGTCTAGATGAGATTAGGAGTGGAGTTAACACTAAATTAGAAATATGAAGAGAAGTTTTGGAGTCAAAAGGGCTTCGAGGTAGTAGGAATAACACTGAATATATCGAATATAATTTTAGTAATAATAAAAGTATTAATAGTGAAAAAACAAAGATTCAAAATCAAGAGATATCTTAAAGTGAATATTTTCGTTATCTACGTTCGATTATTAACAAAGATGGAGAGGTTGCAAATGATGTAACCGATAGAATGAAAGTTGGTTGGCTCAAGTGGAGAGGTGCTTTCAGTGTTCTATGCGATCGACAGATACTTACAAGATTAAAAAAAATAAATTATAGGACAACTATTAGATCAACGATTTTATATGGGATAGAAAATTAGGTTGCTAAGAATGATCATATAAATGAGTGTTGCTGAAATGAGAATATTAAGGTGAATGTGTGATAAGACTAAAAAAGAAAAAATTTAAAATTAAAAGATTCATAGAATGTTAGGTAGGGGTCGCACTAATTGAGGATAACTTGAGAGAAAATAGATTAAGGTGGTTTAAACATATATAACGTAGACAGTTGACGCAGTACTAAAGAAAAGTGATAAGATCATAGGTAATGGAAACACTAGGGGGAGGGGTAGGCCTAAATTAACATGAGATGCCGTATTAGAAAAAAAAATGAACTTATTAAAACTAACCAAAGATCCCTTACAAAGTAGAATAGGGTAAAAGATTCATGTAGCCAATCCCAATTGATTGGGACAAAGGTTTAGTTTGGTTTAGGTCTATAAACATATGTACGCAAATAGGCATAAATCTGTTTTAATATCAAGATTAATACAAGTTACTATGTCGTACATGGTTCTGTAGCTCCATATGGTCTTGCAGATATTCACCAGTAGTTGTTTGTATTTCACTTGACCAGTTTCCTTTTAATGTATTTCTTAATTATGTTTATGTTTGTCTTCTAGTAATCAATTACCAGTGGTAAATTTACCCCCATAGAACTCTTTGCTGTTCTAAAATTTCAAAGAATGGATATTGGGCTGTTCCCAACACAGGAATAGGTTGTCCATGAAGTCAGGTTGCCTGCGTTTTCACCAGGGAATAGATATTGAGATTGCCCCTGGGAAAGCCTGCTGGAGATCGGCCGGGCTAGGGGGATGGATTTATGTAGTGAATATATCTTTCATGTCTCCTATTATTTCCCTCCATTAGGACCCGTTTTGTTGCCAAAACATGATTCACCGTAGTTACCAAACAGGGCAGCTCAGTACACGAGGCTCCCACACTACAAGGCCTGGAAAGGGTAGAATTTATGCGCCCTTATCCTGGCATGTGGAAGAGGCTATTTCCTTGATTCGAGCCCATGACGCCCAGGTCTCAATGGATCAACCTTATTGCTGCACCAAGGCCCGCCCTCATTCACAATAGTTACTGCTGGGGAAAAATTCGTTCTGTTTCCAGTTCACCCTTCTCCATTGCTCGTCATTTTGACCTCGAGTATCGAGTGGGATGATGATTGGAAAAAATATGGGTAAATTACAGTGACCTCCCTTGAGGTTTCTGACAAAAAACAGAAATATCCTTTTGTTTTTTGAAATGTCACTGGCCTCTCTTACTAGTGGAAAAAGCAAACTCCGTTTAATTTTTTTGGTAAAAGACGTAAATGCCCTTGATCACTATTGTCTTCCTCTATAACACATGCATACGTAACATATGTATGTGTGTGTATATATATATATACGATCCAAAAAATGCTAGCAAAAACCCTGGATCTATGGCCAAATGGGATGGTTTAGCGGCGGCGGTAGGGGAGAAGAGGCCAGCGGAGGAAGGGGAGGACGGTGAATTGGGGGTTCAGTTGGGGAAGAAGGGTTTTCCGATTTGCCTCCGGTGGAAAACCAGGGGAGGAGCTAATTTGTCAGTTTGATTTGAATTTTGTTTCCCTTTTCTGGTTGAAATGCTCGGAAAGGTGCCCCCAAACTCTGGCAGAAGTCCGATCTCAATCGAGTTCCATGAAACGGCTTTGAAATGATCAAATCGGTGGGAGGCAGCTTGTTCTCGTCAAGTCCTTTCGATTGAATGTTCTGAACTCCAGGTTTATCATTCCAGATCACTATGCAACAAGTATTGTGAATATCTCTTTGGAACTCGGCCAAAGCTCTACTTAGTTCTCGAAACGGACCGGCGCTGGTGTCGATTACGATTAATACAAAGTTCGGTGCGCCGCTCCTGTTAGTTCTCCGGTGAAGAGGCGGCGGCAGGTTATGATCGGCCCCTTCTAACGCGCTCAGAGGGACATCCTTTGCCCCGGCACTGGAATTTCGAGACACCGGTGGCCTCCCGAAGCTGCTCGTTCGACCACTCTTTGAACTCAGATCCGATCTGCCCGAAGAGCTGTAGCGGGAAAGGTTCAGCTTGTGCTTGATCTTCTTTAGGGTTTGGGGGAGCTGTAGCGGTAAACATTGAGCTTGTGCTTGATTTTCAATTCTTCATTTGCTTTGAAATACATGTACAGGGTTTTACTCTTTATCGATTTTGATGTAAAATTAGGGTTTTTATTGGCTTTTTGATCTGTTTTTGTATCGGATTGAGTACAAGACTGACTTTTTGCTTTTGTGTGTGTATATGCATATAGATAGATTAATCTTATTTGCGTTTGTTTTGTGTGCGCGCATATGCGTATCTGGTTTGAGATTTGGGTTTGCTTATGCTTTGAATTAGTTTGGAGTTATCAATGTAGGAACTTGAATTGGTTTTGAAGTCATCTTTGGTAAGCTGAGCAGGCTGCCATGGCTGATTTTTTTCTTTGGGGGGGGAGGTGTAAGGGCAAATGGAAAAATAGGAAAAGAATTAGATAGAATCAATCTTTTCCCATTAAGTCAGTAACGGTACATTAAGAGTTGGGTTAATGTGAAGCACATAATTAAACTAGAGAGGAGGACAGTGATATTTTAGAAAGCAGAGAAGGTGTTTCTATTTTTGTCATAAACCTCAAGGGAGGTTAGTGTAATTTACCCAAAAATTAATTATTCTATGCTGATAGTTTATAAATCTCTCTGGGGTCTTCTGCTGTATATTGTTTATGGTGTACTTGCTTTACTTTGAATTGCTCTTTCAGTTCATTTCTTCATGATATTGGCATAGAAAACTGGTCTGAGAAATGGAAGTTTTTTACTCAACTTTAGCAGTGTTGCTTCCTCCTAAAAATTAATAAGATGCACTAATGCGGAGTTTTATGCTATATCTGTGATACAGAGATTTTTAACTCCTATCATTGAGGCATGCGAAAACACAGAACAAATACTGCAATTTTGTGCTTAGCAGGCCCAGTGGTGATAGTTTTGATGACAAACCAAAAGTGGAGAAGTTGTACTTGAAGAAAAAAGGAATTGGAAAAATAGGGAAAGAATTAGATAGAATCAATCTTTTCCCATTAAGTCAGTAACGGTACATTAACAGTTGGGTTAATGTGAAGCACATAAGATGCACTAATGCGGAGTTTTATGCAATATCTGTGATACAGAGATTTTTAACTCCTATCATTGAGGCATGCGAAAACACAGAATAAATACTGCAATTTTGTGCTTAGCAGGCCCAGTGGTGATAGTTTTGATGACAAACCAAAAGTGGAGAAGTTGTACTTGAAGAAAAAAGGAATTGGATCAGAAGCCAGGGCTGAACGTATGGCTAAAGCTGATGCAGACTTACAGTTGTTGGGTGAAGCTGAACGAGAAAGACAGTTGCAGAAACAGAAGAGGCACAGGCGTCAAGGACATGAAGATGAAGTATGATATGAAATTACATTTGGCCTTCTTATTTTGTTCTTTGGGATCTTCTGTTCCCAAAAGTCCTCTGTCCTCAGAAGCCCATGCCCCTTGGTCCAAATCCACTGTCAGCCGCATGATTGTGCGGCTGATAGTGCACTGGGATAGGAGAGTGGGAATTTTGGAGGACTGAGAGTCCTGTACCCATTTTATTTTTGTATTCATTCTACTGGCTAGGACACCACAAGTTTGGAAATAATGTGGAGTCACACAAGTTTGGAAAATATCCTTCAACACAAATGGGAGGTGGGCATGAAAACATCTAGGAAATTCAAGGAATGGAATAAGAATAATAATCGAATTGTATATGCTAGTCTTTCTTTTTTTTGTATTAAGGGTATTTGTTTCATTGTGTCGTATATTCATTTAATATAAATAGATGTCAGGGAGAGGAAACTGATTAAGCTCTCCAAACCCTAATTTCTTTTCCTCTTCTTTTCTCTCGTTCTCCAAAAATTCTAAAGCTACTCTTTTTATACTTTCACTTAGTATCAGAGCAAAGTTCCAATCCTACGACTATTCTTATTATTCTGAAACGCACAATGAGGTAAAAATGGCTTGCTGACGTCATCTACCGTACGATGACGTCAGCATAACGCCCCAGCTGTACGGACCTTGAATCTCGTCGATCTAAAGCCGCAAAGCCTCAATCTCCTCGATCTGAGAGTTGCGATGCCTCAAATCTCCTCAAATCGAAGTTGCGATGCCTAGAACTTCTCGATCTGAAGTTGCAATGCCTCGAATCATCTTGATCTGACGTCGTGAAGCCTTGAATACACTCGATCTGAAGCCACGATACCCTTTCTGTGAGTTTTGATCAAGTTCTGAGACCCTAGAGTCACAATTTGTGCTTCATGTTCGTCGCGTTTTGTTTTTGAAATGCTAGCTGAAGTCGCAATCTGTTTTTCGAAACCCTAGGGGACTAATTTGGGTTGTTCATCACT
Source organism: Heliamphora pulchella (assembly GCA_032270985.1). Taxonomy (NCBI): domain Eukaryota; kingdom Viridiplantae; phylum Streptophyta; class Magnoliopsida; order Ericales; family Sarraceniaceae; genus Heliamphora; species Heliamphora pulchella. The sequence continues at coordinate 8,981 of JAULJZ010202805.1, forward strand.
GATTTGGGTTGTTCATCACCGATTTGGGTTGTTCGTCACAGATTCGGGACCAATTTGGGCTATTCATCACTGATTTGTGTTGCTCGTCACTGATTTGGTATTTTTTTGCTCCTATTGCTTCGTCTGCCTTGCTTCGCGGTATTCTCTTTGCTATTGCTGCTTCGTGGCCCTTTGTAGTTTGCTTCGTGGTATTTTGCACTTACTGCTTTGTGGTATTTGTTTGTTTCCCTCTATTGTTGTTATGTTGATTCCCGATTTATTGTTATTTATATCAGGATACACTAGCTATGGCTGAGAGGAAAATTTTTTATTTCAAAGATGATGATCTTCTATGTTGTATTACCTCTAAGCGTTTGAATAGACTGAATTATTTGGCTTGGGCATGTGCATTTAAAGTTTTTCTTAAAGGGAAGGGACGGTTGAGTTATATTACCAATCTTCCTCCGGCAATCGGTGATTCTAAACTCTTGGATTGGGAAAGTATAGATTTAGTCGTTATAGGATGGTTATGGCATAACTTAGACCCCCATACTGCCACTATTGTTGAGTTTTGTGATACATCTAAGAAGATTTAGGATTCTCTTGCTGACTCTTTTTCTACCCAGAGTAATGTTTCTCGCGTATATGACCAGTATGAATAAATTTTCAACACTAAACAATCTGGTAAGCCTTTAGCTGAATATTATAGCAATCTGAAAAGTTTGTGGAATCAATTATTTCAACATAGCACTCTCACTATGGATATAGTGCAACAATGACGCCATTGGGAGGATTTTATGGTGGCCTCTCTTCTTCTGGTTTGGACTCTGACTTGCAGGGGGTTCAAAGATCATATTTTTGCCAGTGCGACTTTACCTACAGCTGCTAATGCATATTCTCGACTCTTACGTTCGTTCTTGGGCCACTCGTTCACTGTGTCACGCTCTCCTCTTCCTAGTTATGAGGCTTCCGCTTTAGTCTCCACTGGTGGCAATTGCAGTAACAGTCAAGGTGGTCGCAGCGGTCATTTTTCTAGGGGTAGCTCCCGTGGTGGTGGTCGTTTCGATAATCGGGTGATCGGAAGTGTGGTCATTGTGGTGGCTCTAATCATACAGAATCATATTGTTAGAAAAAATATGGTAAGCTTAGTTTTGCTCATCTTGTCATTGAAGGGAGACTCTAGTATCCGCATCCTATCTCCCTCCAACAGTCCTGATGCATCGTCATCTAGTTCTCATGAAACCTTCACCACCCAGCTTAGTGAGTTGGTTCAGACTTTACGCAATGCTTATCCTTCCACTTATACTGCTACTTTAGCAAACTCAGGTACCATTGCATGTGCTGATGTTTCTTCTTCCACTTGGGTCATAGATTCTGGTGCCACTTCTCATATGTTTGGTAATTCCTCATTGTTTTCTAATTGAACTTCACCATCATATTGTCTTAGTTGATGGCTCGTCTTGTCCCGTTAATGGGCGGTGTGTAGTTCATCCCACCTCATCTTTGTCTTTATCTTCAAATCTTTTTGTTCCCAATTTCCTTTTCAACTTGCTATCTGTTAGTCAATTGACTAAAACCTTGAATTGTTCTATAACATTTTCTCCTTCTTCTTGTGTGTTTCAGGACCTCTAGACTCAGAAGATGATTGGTTCGGGGCATGAGAAAGATGGACTATACTACTTGGATACCGCACCACTCTCTCGTTCCCCTGCGTCTGCCTTAAGTGCTTTTGTCTCTCCACTTCAATGGCATCTTCGCCTCGGTCATCCCTCACTAGACAAATTGAAGTTAGCTATTTCGTCTTTACCTTCCGTGTCTAGTTTAGAATGTGAAGCTTGTCAGTTCGGCTAATATCACCATTGTTCGTTTTCTCGTAATAGTCATAATGGTGCGTCTGAGTCCTTTAATGTAGTCCACATGAACATTTGGGGTCATTCTCAAACTCCTATTATTAATAGATATTTGTATTTTGTTATATTTGTCGATGACTTTGCACGTATGACTTGGTTTTTTTTTATAAAAAATAGATCTGAGTTACCTTATATTCTTACTAAATTTTATAATGAAATTTTTACACAATTTGGTCGGCGTATTAAGGTTCTTCGATCTGATAATGCCTTAGAATACATGCAGTCTATTGTTACTTCTTTTTGTAATGATCTTGGCATTATTCATCAAACTAGTTGTGTCCATGCATCTCAACAAAATGGTGCTGCTGAACGTAAACATTGTCATTTACTAGATGTTGCCTGTACCTTGCTTTTCTACATGCATGTCCCGAAACATTTTTGGGGTGACGCTGTTCTTATTGCCTGTCATCTCATCAATCGTATGCCTCCAGTTGTCCTTCGTCAGCAGTCTCCTTTCTCCCTTTTATACTCTTGCTTAATCTCCTTTCTCTGTTACTCCTCGCATCTTTGGATGTGTTGCCTTTGTTCATATTCTCGATTTTGGTCTTGACAAGTTTTCTCCTCGGGTCCGTAAATGTCTGTTTCTCAGGTACTCTAGGACTCAAAAGGGGTATAGGTGTTATCATCCTGAGTCTCGTTGCTACTTTGTCAGTGCTGATATTACCTTCTTTGAGTCTACTTTTTTTTCGTCTTCTGGTCAAGAGTTATCTTCTGACCTTCTTTCTTGCAATGAGGTGGTCTCCGACTTCACCTCTTCCTATGTCATTGCCCTCATCTCGCCCCTTGTAGGTATATCAGTGCTCTCGCGATCGGCTGATTGTTTCCTTTAGCCCGACCCCAGCATCTTCTTCGTCGGAGGCTCCTGCTTTGCCCCTTTTCTTTTGTGATGATGACTTACCCATTGCATTACGTAGAGGTAAACGTATTTGTACTCAACACCCTATTGCTCAATATGTTTTCTATACTCGTCTCTCTTCTTGCTTTTTTTCCTTTACTACTGCCTTGTCTGCTGTTTCTCTTCTCATAAGCAGGCTTTGTCTGTATCTGGTTGAAAGTAAGCTATGGATGAGAAAATGCGTGCCCTTCATTAGAATCGCACTTGAGAGCTTACTTTCTTCCTTTCGGCAAACAAACTGTTGGTTATCGTTGGGTATATACTATCAAATATCTTCTTGATGTGTCTATCGAACGTCTTAAGGCTAATCTCGTGGCCAAAGGCTAAACTCAAACCTATGGAGTTAATTATTTGGAGACTTTTCACCAGTGGCTTGCGTTAATTCTGATCGCATTCTCCTCTCCATTGTTGTTAGTCGTTCTTGGCCTTTATATCAACTTGATATTAAGAACGCATTTTTTTATGGTGATCTACAGGATTAAGTTTATATGGCTCAACCACCTGTCTATGTTGTGCTTGATAGTGAGAATCTTGTTTGTCGCTTACGCAAAGCTTTATATGGTCTGAAGCAATTCCCTCATGCCTGGTTTGATCGCTTCAGTTTTGTTGTCTTTGAGTATGGTTTTCGGCATTCCTCATCCGATCACTCAATATTTATTCATCATTCTTTGGCCGGTACTATTGTGTTGATTGTTTATGTTGATGATATTATTATCTCCAGCGATGACTTGGCTAGTATTGCCGCCTTGAAACAGTAGTTGGCTCAACATTTTCATACGAAGAACTTGGACCTACTTCGTTACTTTCTTGGGATTGAGATTGTCCGGTCCTCTCGCGGCCTCTTTTTATCCCAGCACAAGTATGTCCTTGACCTTCTTTCTGAGACTGGCTTCCTTGGTATTCGTCCGGTTGATACTCCTATGGATTCCACCGTCAAACTTGATGCTGAGTCTGGCGCTCTCTTTTCTGACATTGGTTCCTATCGTTGCTTGGTTGGTAAACTTATTAATCTCATGATTACTTTTTCCAACATTACATACGCTGTTGGGGTGGTCAGTCAATTTATGCATTTCCCTCATCAGTCTCATTACAATGCAGCTTGTCGTATCTTGCGGTATTTGAAGAGCACTCCTGGTCGCAACTTATTATATCGACCCACGAAAACTTTTTTTATTGTTGGTTTTAGTGATGCTGATTGGGTTAGTAGTCATTCTGATCCGCGGTCGACATCGGAATACTGTACCTTTGTTAGTGGCAATCTTGTCACCCGGCAGAGTAAAAAGAAGTTCATGGTAGCTTGCTCGAGTGCTGAAGCTGAGTATCGTGCTATGGCTCATACTGCCTCCGAGCTGTTGTGGGTCCGGTCTCTCCTGCTTGATTTTGAGCTTTACTCCTCCTGCTCGAATGCAAATATTTTGTGATAACCAGGTCGCAATTTTTATTGCATTTCATGAGCGGACCAAACATATTGAGGTTGACTGCCACTTCATTCGGGACTTGTTGCTGCAAAAACGGATTATCACTCCCTACATTCGTTCGGACGATCAAATTGGCGATATCTTCACCAAGTCCTTGGCCCGTTCGTCTTTCTTTCACTTGTGTTCCAAGGTGGGTATATTTGACTTATATATTTCAGATTGAGGGGGAGTGTTACACTCTTTTTTTTCTGTATTAAAGGTATTTGTGTTATTGTGTCGTATGTTCATTTAATATAAATAGATGTCAAGGAGAGGGGACTGATTAAGCTCTCCAAACCCTAATTTCTTTTCCTTATCTTTTCTCTTCTCGTTCTCCAAAAACTCTAAACTACTCTCTTTATACTTTCACCGTATAAAAAAGTTATTTTCATCGTTCTCCTAGCGTTTTTTTCTGAGTTTCCCATTTCTACAATCCATATTGTTTTTAATTTGTGGCACATTTTCTTCGAATAAAGATCCCCAATACTCAATATAGTTTACCTTGATTTAGTGTAAAAGAATATAATAATTTTTTTGGTTCCTCATTATAATCTTTAGAGAATATTAAAAAAGAGAAATTGAAAAGAAACAGTAGAAATGAAAAGAAAACAATACAAATCCTGTTTGCATGGGATTGCACTTCACCTTTTCTTCGAAATTATGGATAAGAAAGAAAGTAGATAAGGGAGAGGGCTATTGAAATTTGAAAATTTAACCATTCACCACGTATATCTCTGTTCGGTTTTTTTTAAAACTATGCTGGATGGCTTGTGTTTTATTTGTTTAATATTTACTTTTGATATTATATATTAGGTGCTTGCAAAGCTCGAGCAGTTCCAGAAAACCATTCATGCCAAACCTGTTGAATCTAATAGCAAACCTCAAGGTGGTAATGGCGAGGATCTGTCTGGCTGGGCGGGAGTTAGGCTAAAGTTTACACCTGAGCCTGGCAAGGTATAGTTTGCTTTCTATATGCACTCTCAGTATCGTTTTCTTTGTTCTATGTTTGGACACAGCTTTCTATGTACACTCCAGTATCGTTTTCTTTATTCTATGTTTGGATCTTGAATTTTTGGTGGGAAAGGAAAGGAAGGGCAACTAGAAACAAAAGAAAATTTAATGAAAAGCTTCTTTTTTCTTCTTTTTTTCCCCATTTTCTTTTACCCTTTTTGGATGGATTAGGAAAAGAAGAAACTGAGTGAATAATTGTAAAAAAAGAAAATCCATTTTTGGTTGGTTATCTATAAGAAATATAGGGTGTACAAGTGGTTTCAACTCCCTGTCATTTTCCTTTCACTTAAGAGATTCATGAACACAAGTGTTTGGCGCGCGGAGCCTGGTTATATTATTTGGGGCGAGAATTCTGACCCGTGACTTAACCTGCTCTAGTGGTGCTACGATTTTAATTGAGTTTTTTTGTGAGACTTAGTTCCTGAAATAGAGGATCAAGCCAACTCTGCTGACTTGGTCCTAGTTTTGAGAAAACCACATAAATCGTGTTACCACATAAATCGTGTTTTCTGTGTGTGTGCTTATATTATTCTTTCTCGTTGTTTTCCGATTCTGCAATAACACACCACATTAGCTTTCTATGGGATGTTCGAGATCAAAATGGAAATCACCGTGGACTTAGAAATTACAGATACCGGTTTATTCAAACAATTCGTCCCTCAAACATCTACATTACTCCATGGTTTCAATCAACTGAGAAATAACAAAAATTGTAGCTACCCAAAGTCGGCTCATCAACCGAAACAAGACATTTATTTATCATGAAATGTGAAATCCCCTATTTTCATTGCTTGCACAGGATAATATGTCGCGCAGTGAGGATCCAAATGATTATGTGGTGCATGACCCTCTCTTGGAGAAAGGAAAAGAGAAGTTCAACAGAATGCAGGCTAAGCAGAAGCGACGAGAGCGAGAATGGGCCGGAAAATCTCTTACTTGAACTTGTCTGTGCCAACCTTGAAGGTTTATCATTACTTAAATCTCTTGTTTTCGCAACCCATAAATGTTTGCGGAAACTTTTCCTAAATAGCTTTTTTTTTCTTTCTTTAAATTTCTTCATAGTTGTGTTTAAATTTTTTACATTTTTTATTTCTCTTATCATGAAGAATCTAAAAAGTGAGTTTTTTTTTAATCAATGTAAAAAAAGTTTAGAAAAGACAAAAATTAGTTTTCAAAAACAACCTATTTTCGTCTTTTCTATAGGCTTTTTTCATTTTTTGGTCTAAATTTTTCTTTTTCAATTCCTCATGGTCAGAAGAATTTCACAAGTATAAAAGTTTTAGCTAAAGTTGAAAAAGATAAACTAAAATGGTAAAAAAAAAGAGGCTATTTGAAAGTGAAATTGATATGTTGCATGTTTCTGTCTTGTAGTGCAGAGCTTTCAGGTTCGTTTGATTAGCAGTATCGTGATGGAGAATATTTGGAGCTTGATAAACAAGAAAATTCAAGAAATTGATAGAAAGTAAATTTTTTTGTTCAATTTTTACTTAAGCTTGCAATGTGGCACATGAAGTTTTTATTATTGATAGCTTTATGGGTGTTTAGGAAGGATGGAAAGAAGCAATAAGAGATGTGCTGTGTAGGAAACAAAGTATATGCTTTTAATGAATTTTATAATTTTTAGAGTGACTACTACATTTTTATATAATATAGTATAGATAATTGTTGGGTGTGCATGTCTTGTATTTTGTAGGCTTATATAATTTTCTTTCGATTTATATGTATTTGACTTGAGTGGAGTTAATAAATCCACTAGAAACCATATAAGATTTTATAATTATATGGGGATTAGGATTTTAAGATTTGTCTATAAATAAAGATCTTATAATTTTAATTGATGTGTGGAGAGTTGAATTAAATGGGAAGAGATGTAGGAATAGACAGAAAAATACAAGAGGTGTCGAGACTCTTGAGTGGTAAAACAAGATTTGTTTTAGGGTTTGAATTCTTGGGTGTTTGGTTTGGGGTATTTTTGGTATCATAATTGTACATTTTATGATTATAGTAAATTTTTTCTTTTATATGTAGGCGTAAGTAGGTTGTGTTGAATTTATTTTTGCAAGATGTTTTTTTTGTGTGTGCATGATAGTGTTTTCAATTAATAACTAAGATTCGCATTATTAAAAACCATCTCCATTCTCGCCTCGCATCTCCATTTGAGTGTCTTCTCTGTGATAGGGATCAAGATAACATTCCAGAAAAAAATCCACCTATATATATATATATATGTATTGTATTAAATAACAGTTTTATAAATTTATATATTAAAAGACCAAAAAGGAAATAAAAGTTATATTAAAAGAGAATGTGAGAATTATAATAATTCTATTTAGGTATGTTGTATATTATTGGTATTAGCATGGTCCTTGCGGAGTTGGTCTCGGAATTTTAATCTAGTGATGGCAAACATATATATTAACCAAATAATTTATAAAAGAAAAATAGAAGAAACGAATCTCTACAATTTATAGATAATAAAAAGATAAAACTAATAATGCTCCTTTTGACAAAAAAATATTTTTTAGAGATGTTTTTTTTTTTGTCATTTTCTGGTCTTTGTGGGGACAAGCTTTGCGTTGTTCGAGTGTCAAGTCCCGAGGGTCTGTGTCCGTCGAAAGCTGTTTTATTATTATTATTATTATTATTATTATTTATTGTTTGTCTTTCCTTGCAATGAGCCGAGGCCGAAGACAGTTTTTGGAAACTCTTTTCTGATATTTGATAGAGAAAAATATTTCCTAAAAAATATTTTTGGATGTTTGGTAGACATAAAAACAAAATTCAATCGAAAACATTTTCCATAGTCAACGAAAAATTGAGAAATTTAATAATTTTTATTGCTTAAATTGTGAATTTTCTTTTATTTTTACTTTATTTGTAAGTTTTAAAAATAAAAAAATAAAACTACCAAACACTTGTTTTTTAAAAACTTAATTTTAAGACTTATGAATTTTTTGGATTCCTCACACATTATTTTTTTACACAGTAAAAAGATTATAAAATGAGAAATTTTGTAAACTGAGAAATTGTTTTATTAGCGACAGAAAATTTTCTTAGTCTACAACAGAAAAATATGTTCGATATAGATCTTATTTAATAATCCTCGACGATTAGGTTATAAAACTATTAATTTTATTAAAAATAAATATATATATATATATATATATATACACACACACATTGAAAGTTACGAAGTTTTATTGTTTTCAATTAAAAATGTAACTAACTTGTCACAAATACTTAAATAAAGAATAAACACTAATAGTAAAAAATTATATTTAGAAATAAGACTTTACTTTTAAAAAACTTAGCAATGAGACCAATTCTATTATAAATCTTTTAAATATGATGAATAATTAATTAAATTAAAAAATATTGAGGTCTATATGTATTTCAACCCTCTTATATTGGGTCAAAGCTTTATATTCCCTCTTTATATACACCAAACAAAAACGCTTTTGATTGGTAAGTTATGTTTTTTTGGCTTTTTAGTTAAAAATATAAAAAATACTTCGAATTTTCTAATAAAGTCAAAAATTGGTTTTTAAAATTTTGTACGCATTTCAATAACTATCATATCTCAATGAAAAGAAAATTATCACAAGTCAATTTCAATACATATTAATGAAGAGTAATTTTGCAATTTTGATACAAAAAAACTAAGAAGTTAAAATATTAAATTAGCTAATAACCTATTTTGTTATCTAGAAAAGTTACATTACCAAAAGTGCTTCTTTGTTTTTCTCTTTCCGTCATAAGTAGAAAAGGAAAAAAAAAGAGTTACTACTAAGGCCTTAGCTTAAAAGAATTATAAATTTTAATTAAATAAAATAAAGAAAATAAATATTGTAATTCTAATATTATTCAAAGCAACATAAGTGCCTCCTTAACATATAAACAATATTATTAGGGGGGCAAATAAGAAGCTTTACAATACCAAAAATGCTTCTTTGTTTTTATTTTACCTTTTTAAATAGAAAAATAAAAAATATAGTAGATTTAAAATTTTTGAGTTACTACTCAAGGCCTAAGCTTAAGAAAATTATAAATTTTAATTAAATAAAAAATAATTATTGTAATTTTAACATTATTTAAAGCACATAAGTGCCTTCTTAACATATAAACAATATTATTAGGGGGCAACTATAACAAGGCTAAGGATGGGTTGGTGTAATTATTTCAAAATTGTAAGATTAGTTGTAACTTTCTAATACTCAGGGGAGGTAAGTGGAATTTACTTTAAAATAATAGCTCCAAAACTAAACATAAAGGTTCAGTAATTTAGTTAAAATGTTTGGGGAAAAAACAACACCATTTGCAAGAAAATGAAAAAATATATAAACACTCTGAAAAACTTCTTTTTCTAAAAACTTGGTACGATATAAAAAGGATTCTTGTTATTTATTTATTTATTTATTTATTTAAAAGAAAAACACTTTTTAAAAAATTGCAAAGTTATGTATTTTGTCAATACATAACTTTGTAACGTTACAAATTTTGACTAGATTGACAAAGTTATGTAATTTTTCAATACAATGGAAGACAGTTTCAATATAATTTTCTAACAGTTTACTAAGAATTATAGTAATTCGCTTAGAACCCTCCAAGTTGTCACATGCCAAAATTATGATTCTTATTAAAATGTTCAAAGAAGAGCTAATTAAATTTCCAAAATATTGTTAATAAAATTTGGAAACTAACATCAAAAGAAGGGAGCAATTTTGTTATAATTAATTCAAGAAATGGGCCTTTATATTAGTGACACATAATGCAAGAATCTTGAAGATGATAGGCACAATCAAGTAGATCACACTCACAACAGAAATTTAGAAAGTACACTAATTGAGACTAATATTTACAAATTTACTATGTATAATAAAGAATATCGTCTTAATGGCGCAACATGCTACTTCTTTATATCCTTCTTGCGGGGCAGCACACACTCCGTCCGGCCGTGTAGCTAACTTTGTACTGCTTTATTCCAATTGAGAATTTTATTTTATTTTCCTTGAGAAGGGTTTCTCATCCTAGACTAAATGTGCTTAGGTTTCACTATTTATTTTTGACACAAATGGGTGTAATTCTATTGACTACAAAAATATATTTACACCTACTATTTTTTTTCCTCTCAAAATACTCCCTTCTTCAACCCTATCTCAAAGCCTAACCCATCCAACCACCACTGTCAGCCACCAACCCCACCCCACCTCCCTCTCCAACCACCACCCCACT
>JAULJZ010202816.1:8233-19461 GCA_032270985.1 Heliamphora pulchella
CTTTTACTATGTAAACATGCACACACATGCATGTACACTTTTTAGAAGGGAAGAAGGTAATAGGGACTGCAACCTATTCATCTATGCATCATGCATTCATGCATGTGGTGGTTGAATAGTCCGTACAACATGAAAGCTCCATTTTAGGTCCAAATGAGTTGTGACTGCAACACATTTGCATGCCAATCTGTTTTTATTCCTCATTTCATTAAAAAAAAAAAATTATGTCAAGGGATCCCTTGAAGAGAAACCCAGGGGCTATGTACACCCCGCCACACACAGAGACCGACCAAAGCCATGATCCATGAGAATCATAGTTTTCTTGTGCAGGTAATCCCAATAGGTTAAGAGGAGTTGAAATCAAGACCTCTAATTCATTCATATTATCTGCAGGTTTCCTCGTAGTTTGGAGATCTCTGATGCCAGATCTCTTTCCAAGAGACTGGATGAAATAGCACGAATAATGGGATCAAGAGTTTCCAGGTTTGAAATAAATATATCTAAATTTTTTTTGGAAACTATTATATTCACAAACAAAAGCCAAAACATTTGTTTGACACAGTTAACTTGCACTGTGAAACTACATGAATCAGTTAAAATCATTATCAGAATCCCAATCTCTATTACAGAATTCATTTTGTTATCAAGTCTAAACTCATGGTAGAAACATAATGCCACACGTCCTGTAGGCACCTAAAAGTTGATAATAGTAGAGGATTAAATAACATAAGGAGTCATACATCAAAGGATAAAACCAAAAAAGCAGAAATATGAGAACGAACTTACAGGCTACAGGAGACTAAGGTCGGGTCCAAGCTTCCACTTATATTCTTTGCTTACTCCCAACGTAATCTAATGCAAAATACAAAATTCATGATCCTTTTTTCCCCCAAATACTTATCCAAAAAAGGTTTTCACCCTAACAAGCCTCCCTTTACTAATTACACCTATATTTTTTTCTGTTTGTGTGCGCGCGTTTGGAAACAGTGTTTTGTGCGAGAAAAAATGTACATCTCATTTTCACTATTGCTCTTGCCCGTAGTAATTTTATTGTATCGTAAATAAAACCAGTGCACCAGCACGGAGTGACTCTAATTTGAGTAGATGCTGTTCAAAGAAACAGGGAAAAACCAAAACAACCATACGCTGAGAATAGATATGTTAGCAACTGAGCTAGCAAAAACCATAACCAAGCCAAACGGAAAACGTGATTTTAAGTACCTAAGTTGGGTTAACATGAAAACTTAAAAGAATTTCTAGAGATAGCTTGAAAACCCAACTACATGTCAGCAAACAAACACCAATGAATAAATAAAAGCAGAAGAATGAGGAAGGAAAACTTAACCGCAAGTGTGAAGCTTTTCTTGGAACATAACAGACACATAGAATACTAAATAGTTCTCATTAACTGTGAAGTAAGATATTTAATGCTGATCAGCAACCAAACGGATTTTGTTGGGAGGCATTTCAAGAAGGTCTATTTCCTTGTTTGTTCTAGAAGGTAAAAAGATGCAGAGAAAGTGTGCAAGAGAGGAAAATCTTCCCAAGCAATGTACCTGCATTGTTTCAGGGGAAGTCAATTGACGAATGAATTCTGGGTTTTGCATCATCTCTCTAAGTTGGGAATTGGAATCCAGCATATTGGGCAGCTGTGGATTGAGACCAAGAATCTACCAATCGAATACATAAGGAGAATAAGAAACGTCACTCAAACATGAAGTATATTATATAACAAAGAAAAGTACTACCGGGTTCACGGACTGAGGGTTGGAGAGGAGACTTTGCATCATCTGTGATACAGCTGGGTTTTGCATAAACTGACTCAATGAAGCAGTATCCTGCATCGAACCGAACATGCGCTCAAACTCTGGGAGACCAAGGCCTTCTAGGCCACCTGGTGCAGCCAGCCCACCATCCCCAGCAGGACTCATTCTTCTAGTGGAGTTCGTTTGAGCACCTCCGGCTGCCGGATTTATAACTAAGTTAACAAAATACGAGAAAAAAGTGTACTTTTCTTAAACAAGACTTTACATAACGATTTATTAGGAAAAGGGTGATATTTTTAGAAACAGTACAGCAATACAAAATTAGGGGAGAGAAATATTCCTCAACATAAGTTGCAAATGTCTTTTTTTTATTTAAAAATAAATAAATAAATAATCTCTTCTTGACTTAAGGTATCAGTAACATATACTTCCATTTTGTCAAAAAACAAAGCAACAAATCAGAAGAACATAGGAAAAAAAGGATCAGTAGAGGCTCAAAACCAGCTCACCTGCCTCATAACCAGAACATTCAAATTCCTAAAAAGTAGCAAAAAAAGAGCTTAACTTACCCCCACCAGAGGCCCAAGGGTTAGGAAGTGGGTTAGTATTTGGAGCAGGGGAATTGGATGTTGTTTCAGAACCAGTGCTAGTAGGGTTAGTCGACTGATCTCTTCCCTCTGCCCCACCCTGTGTCCCCAAAAGAGCTGCAAATGGGTTTGAGCCTGGATCATTTCTAGCATCCCCAGCCATAGTTGTTGCATTCAGAAGTGGCTCTTGAACATTTTCATACATGCGCCTCAGCATATTAAATCCCTCAGGAGAAGATTCAATATTGCTCATTGCTCTGTCAGTATTGCGCATCATCTCACGCATGAGTTCAGGGTTTCTTGCAGCCTCCAACGTTTGACGGAGAGTGCTAGGATCATTGAGTACGTGGGCAAGCTCTGGATTCCGATCAATGATTTCACGCATCTGAGGGTTGTTCATTAGCAAATTTCGCATAACATCTGGGTTATTCATTAGGTTCTGAAAAAGAGGAAGGTTCATTATTTCTCTCATTAGATTGGGGTTCTGAGTCAATTGTTGCTGCACTTGTTCAAATTCTGGAAGTCCAGCTCCAAATAATCCACTGTTACTGCCTAATCCATTGAAACCAAGTCCAGGGAATAGTGAAGTCTCCAAACCAAACCCTCCAGATGCACCTCCTTCCTCAGAATCAACAGACCTCACACCAGTTGGAGTAGAATTTGGAATTCCATTGGATACACCCAATGTACTGGCTGATGTAACTGGTGCAAAACCCCGAACCAAGTGGATAGTGTGTTCTGCCTCCAATCCTATAAACCATATAAAGACGATAAATAAAGGTAGTTTAATTTTAGGAAAGAATATTCGTACAGTCCACAACAGTGATGGTCTATACCAGTGATGCTCGTAGTATAGACCGGATCAAACCAAAAAATTGACCAAAAAATTACATCCATACATGGTAATAAAAAAAGAAGGTGCTACATAAAGACGTGATCCAACCATGATTTGACCAAGAAACCACATCTATATATCTATACCATATTATTAACGGAACGCCCTAGCTTGGTGGTGATTAAAAGCCCCATAGCGCTTTCTTTTTTTTTTCAAAGTTACCCACAGCATTGATAACTTTGATGTTCGTTCCCCTTTCGTTAACTTGGAGGATTAATACGTCAAATTACCCCTTCGCCCAGTTACAAAAGAATTCCATTTCCTGTTCAATACTCAGACAGTTCCCAACCTGTACTCACTTGATGTCTTTTGCTCTCCTCCGCCGCCTATACAAACAATACCAAACCAAATGTGACATTCACACACAGCAATAACGATAGTGGCCTATATTCATCACACAACACACATGGGCGTCCTATGTTTCTCTTCCTATCTCAAAACGTAAGGACATGACCTTTTCTCTTATTTCATTGATTAACTCAAGTTTGCCTGTGTACTAATTTCTGTTTTTTTTTTCCTTGTTTACAAAATTCTAAGTGTGTTTTGAGTTTTTGTTTTCTTGATCATGGTTGACTAGTGTTGTGCAAATTTGTTTGCGTCGCCCCCCCCGGCCCAAAACACGTACACACACACACACACAGAGAGAGAGAGAGAGAGAGAGCACTATATAGAAGTAATTTTACTTAGTTTACAATTATATATACGAGAGTTTATTATATTTGACTTTGTGTTACTATTAGGGTTCAAGTGAGTTCTAAACTTGCATTGATTATTTTTTGTTTCGGTCTTTGAAACAAGAAAATACATTTAATCTTGATCATCGTGAAATGACTTTCCATGAAAGCTGAAAACTCTACTTTACCCTCTAGAAAAGAAGAGAGAGATTCTATATGAATCAAACTTCTGTTTTTTGAAATAATACTTCCAAAAACAATTGTGCTTGTGCATGCACAACCCTTTAGTGGAAATAAAACAAGCAGCAGATGGGTCACCAGGAACTGTTAACATGTTTGCAAGCAAAGGGTTCCATGAAAAAAGAAAACAATTAACACTACTATTTTAAGGCTGGGGTCATCTTTGCCAATACAACGAATACATGATAACTAAAGTGAGTTCGAGTGTGAAAACACACACACAAAAAAGAAAAAAAAAACTACATCTATAGAGGAATTTAAGGAAGAAGGGGGGGGGGGGGGGAAACATGGTGCAAACAGATTAGACAGAAGGATGAAAACCCAAGCCAGTTTGTAAACTCAGATGCCCAAAAGATACAGTGTTGAATTGTGGTAAAAAGCAGTGCAGAAGCTCTTCGGAAACTACTAAATCATGCACAAGCAAAGGGCTCCATGGATAAACAATATTAATCTTACTCATGATTGATGCCACTCTTTCTTATGATAACAAGTGCATAATAACTAACATGCAAATAAGTGGTTTGTCTTTATTTCCATTACTCCAAATAGATCATTGACGGGAAGATTCAGTATTAAAAAAATGCAAACATTAGTTCCCCTTTTGAAAGGAGTTATTCTTTTTATATGAGGAACAAAATGGTTCGCCCTGCTGTTAGGGGGATGAGATCCCAAATTGACAAGCTTACATGTAAAGGGTCCTAGACCTATAACTAAAAAATTCCTTGCCAAGCTACCTACATGAACAGATGAAAGAGAAAAACTATTGGTAATTGCACGAAGTGAGAAACAAAGGCGTTCCTCGATATTGTCATTGTGATACACGCCATCATGTGCAGAAGCAATACCAAGCCAACTATGGTGAGTAGTGGGTCCTGAGCTAAGCCCCGGAATTCTTAATAACTGATGGCTTTTTACATAAATTGTAAATAGAAAACCAGTAAGAACTATTACAAATAGTTCAGTAGTGATAAATGCAAGAATACTTACTTCCATAATACCATTTTTCGAATTCACAATAACTCAGCATTTAATTCAATAGAGACAATAAGTCTTTCGCCTATAAATTCTGTAAATGAATTCTAAACAGTTGGAAGGATAATGTTATTTCAATTAGATGTGACGAGAGAAGGTGGTAAAGTCACTAAACCTCTTGCTTTTGGAATGTGACATAGCACAGGAACTGGAACTTCAATGTTTCATATTCAGGACTTGGATACTGGTTCCTGAACTCTATTTTCAGTCTCTTCACAGTCTGGACTGGAGGACTTGTTTAAAATGCTGATTTTGATTTATGCTCCTCAATGTATTTTTACCATGTGCAAAATGAAAGAAAGAAAACCAAAACAGAGTTCTAATTTTTAAATTAAAAATCGAACAAGGCCCTTTTGTTGAGATTATCCACCTTTTTCCTTTCTAAGCGCTCCTGTGGAGTTCCTGAATTCTCTTAATTCGTAATTTGCCTTTTTTTATAAGTTAATTTGTAATTTACCTTTACAAATTCTATTTCTATTTATAATTTATTCTTCCTTTTATAACATCCCTGTTTAGTTACCAAGCATTCTCAAACTTGTGATTTTGAATAAATTCATCATTTCTCTTTTTCAATTTTGCTAACCAAATAAGTTTTATATGCACATAAAGAATCGCATAACCAAATTAACTTCACGAGCCAGTTATGCTGGGAGTTTTTATTTACTTAATTTTTTATAAGTACTTCATAAGTATTCTGAACAATTTTAATTTTTTGAAACAACAAACCCAAGTCATAAGACAAATTTCGTTGTCTTGTCACTGAGCAACAAACATTCCTTTGTATATGACCAATCAATTCTAGCCTTTTATGGGAAATTTTTTTGCTTCTGTACATCAATAAATCTAAACCGATCAAGCACAGATACTTCAAAATAAGCCCCGCACAAGCATTAGCTACGTATCGAATAAAGATATGCACCCGATAGGGCCTATACATATTGGAGATGCCAAATAAGTATCCAATATTTTTTGAATTCGGATAGGGCTTATATACATAGGGATATGGGGGGAATACATCAGGGATAGAAGGGGATACTGGAGGCTCCGTTTTTTTAAAAAATTTTAATATGTTATCTCTTCTACTATGTTAACTCTTATATGTGATTAATGTGTTATTTGTTGTTAGTTGTTGGTTGCTAATTGCTTTAGCATTTCATCATAATATTCGGCTAACTTGGTATGTATTAGATGGTTGATAATAACAATAATGAATATATTCTTGCTTTTGATTTTATTTTTATAAATAATACAATGCTAACAATTGTAAAAATAATATTTTCTATAAACATATTGTAGCCATATCTTTTATCTTACTTTTTTTTTCTATAGCGCCATATCCATATCCATGTTGTATCCTTATCTTGTATCCATGCTTCCTAGGTCTAAACAAAACTGATTTTCATAAAATAATACACGCTTTTCCCTTCTTAGCAACCTATCCAAATTGAAAACGTTCTTAACTAAATCATTGAACAATACATCCATTTATTGCAATACCATGATCAACACCCTAAGTTCCTGACAACTTTATTCACCTAATTCCAACAAAATTAGCTCAATTTCAATGGTACACCCAAAAAATACACATGAATATGGGGAGAATCGATTGTCGATTGACATACCGTAGCTCTCTAAGGTATGGTCGTCTTTCAAGATCCGGCCTTTGTAAATCAAGCGCTGCTCTGCGGCGGGGATGTCGCAGCACTGGGCGACGACAGACTTGAAGGATCCAACGGTGGAGTCGAGGCTGGCCTGCACGGAGAACTTGGAACCGTTGGAGGAGCGGATATGGATAATCACGCCGCCGCCGCCGTCTGTGGCGGTTTCCGATATGCTTGCCTCAGCCGCACCACCACCTTCACCGCCCATTCTCAAAACCTCCCTCTCTTCAATACGGGAGGCCCCCTCACTATACCTTAAATCCTGGAAAATGAATAAATAGATAGATCGATGCAAGATCAAAACAATATTTCCGATTGTAATTACACGAATTGGACAGAAGTTACGGAAAAGGAGATTTCTCTGCTGCAATTATCGAGCGTTAAACAGGGTAGACGAAGCTATAACCATATATGTGTATGTATATATATATATATGTGTGTGTGTGTGTATGATACGTATGTATGCTTATGCCCCGTTTGGGTGACGTTGCTTATTTGCTCATTAATTTATAAGTTAAAAAATAAATCACGTCATTTGAATAATTAAATAAATTAAAAATAAGAAAATAAACAAATAACCAATAAGCAAATAAGATCGTTTGAATAGCCAAATAAACAAATAAGCTGGTTTATAAACTGGCTTATAAGCAAATAAGCAAATAAGCTTGTTTGGGTAGCTGACTTATAAGTAAATAAGCAAATAAATCACAAACTACTCAAACAAACTTGCTTCAATGAGATTTGGTTTATTTACTAATAAATAAATAAGTCAATAAACAAATAAATAAGATCCACCCAAACAGGACCTATGTATATAACGCTGCCGAGATTGACAATTTTGCTTTTTAGCTTTTTGGTTAAAAAGATTTTAAAAAAATTAATATTACTCATTTGGTAAAAAAATTAAAAAATTAAATAAAAATACAAATTTTAAAAATATTTTATTTAAATTTTTACCATTTTTAAAATATAATAATACTCGTTATTTATAACTTATTTATCACAATTATTAACTACTTATAATTGTTAATATTAAATATATAGAATGATAAAATTTTTAATTTTGAATAAGAATAAAAAAACTAACTTTATATCTAAATAATTAATTTTAAAAAAATTAATTTAAAAACTAAATTAACAAATAACATACTTTAAACTAATTTAACTTTTAAACAAATTGCTAATAGGGCGTTTAATTAATAGTTATGTTGGGAACATCACAAAATAATTAAATGAGAGGATTTTTTTTTATTTTTTCTTGCTGTTTGGTACAATAAAAAAATAAAATTTATGAAAAATAATTTCTAAGATTAATAAAATTAAGTTAATTTTATGAATAAAATAACTAGTTTTCGGTGGGCAATTTGGCTAAACATGTCCTATCGTTTTATTACCCTATGAGTTAATTTCTTTTGGGTTAATTAGTGATTAGTATTATTTTTAAAAGGTGTTTAAAAACAAGTCTCGTTATAAATTTTATATTATTTTTATTAAATCAAACAATATAAATTAATAAATCATTTTAGTAAAAAAATATTTTACATTAAAATAAAGGGAGGCTAAATAACAAATGATGCCTTTTTTGATTTAAAAAGTTTAATAGTTGTTTAGAGCTTTTTTTGCCTTTCTAAAAAAAATATATTTTAATTTCAATTTTTTTCTTTTTTAGTTTTCAAGAAAAATTTAAAAAGTATATTTGTCCATGTCATAGTTGAAAAAAATTCACTAAAAATAAAAAAAATAACAAAAAAGTACGAAAAAAAACTTATTAAGTTGATTTTCTTCCTCTTTATATTTTTTTGGGTGAGAGTTGTTCCTTTCTTGATTTCTCGTGATGAAGAAATTTAAAATGTGTGTTCATTTATATTAATAATAAAAAAATTATTAAAAATAAAGAAATCGTTTAAAGAAAGTTAGACTATACTCGCGCTAAGTTTAATTTATTTGGAATTGTTTAAAAAATTGATAAAACTGTTAAATTGATCCAAATCAATCTAAATCGTAGTGTGATTCAATTTTTAATAAACGGTTTGATTTTAGTTCTAAATAATTAAGAATTATTCCAAATGGTCAATTCAGGGATTAAGTTTTAAATTAAAATGAAGCAAATCAATATGTTTCCTATTAATACTATTTCTATTATATATCATATATAAAAAAACATAAAAAGTACTATTTATTTTATTTTATATCTTCTCTTTTTTATTTAATTTTTTATTTTTACTCATAATATTGTAATAATATATTTTTCATAAATTATTCATAAATATATAAAATAATAATAAAATATAATTCATAATTTATAGATACAGTGATATCTCTTTATAAGAATATGAAATAAGCGATAAAATAAAATATAAAATAAAATAAAATAAATAAAATAATAATAATTTAACATAAAAATAAACAAGTAAATTTATAGTTTTTCTAATATAAAGTAGATAACAAATATTTATTCATATAACTGTAGTTTCAAACCAGAATCGAACTATTATGTATTGATTTGATAGGATTCCATAATATATATAATTCAGTTTCAATTATTAAACTTTTGAAATCATTCAAAATAATTTAATTTTTAATCTAGTTTAAAATAAAATTAAATCAAATCATAAACACCCATACTTTTAACTAATTAAAGGATAAAAGCACATCTAATTCTTACAAGATAAATGCCCTCTACTTGTTCATAAAATTAAATTAGCTCAAAATCGAATAAAATCAAACCATAAACACTCATAGTTTTAACTAATTAAGGATATAAGAACATCTAATTCTTGCAAGATAAATGCCCCCTCATTGTTCAACATAAATACTTTATCATCTTTTTTTAAAAAATGTGAGTAAATTATACTAATCTCCTCTAATTTTTTTAATTAAAGACGGTTAATTCTCTACGTTTGGAAAAATTATTGCCACTCATTGACGTTTGATCTCGTATTACACATTAATTTACGTCGTTAAATTTTTGTTAATCAACTCACGTTTAACGAACGATGTCAGCAATAAATGAACAAATTTTTCTATTTTTGCCCCTATTAGATTAAGGTAATAGATTTGTCCATACAATTTGAATAGAAAAGAGTAGTGGACATGCCTTAGATGTTTATTTTTTGTTTTCTATTTTTTTTATATAAATTTTATTTTTTTGTTATTTTTTCGATTTTTAAACAAAACGATAAGTTAGTCTAGTAATAGCTTTCGTTTGGTTATCGGCTTTAAGCTAGCTTAAAATTGCCTTTTCGACTTAAAACCCAAAATGTCAAAAAGTCTCATTTTTTAACTCACGGCTTTTAGCTTATTTGTTTTTAGGATTTTTGACTTTTTTCATAATAATTTTCAATTTTACCCTTTTATATATTAAATTATATAAATTCCAATCAAACAATTATATCTCAGCTCATTTAGACTAAAGAGTAATCATGAAATTTCGTATTGAATTTATTTAGCTTTTTTGGTAGTTTTAAAGAAACTATTTTTCTAACTAAACGAATTTTTTGATTTTTTAATTTTTTGACTTAAAGTTAAAAAGTCAGCTTAAAGCCTAGTTGCCAATCAAAGACTAAATATATAAAGGGACCTAGTATTCCAAAATAAAAAACATTACTATGGTCGAAAGGTAGCAAGTTTTTTTTTGAGTTAGCTAAAAATTAAAAAATATTATACTTGTGATTTTTTTTTTGCCACAAAAAAACATACACTATCTTAATTTATGAGAAAGGAAACGAGGATCATCCCCGACCCTCGGACTCGACAGTTAGCTTTGTTAGTTAATTAACTTCAGGTAATTTTGATTGTCTTTTTCTCTATTTCTTTATTTTTTTTATGTCATTTAAGTTCTTGTAAAAAAATCAATGATCATAAAGTAACTTTTTTCTCTATATGGAAGCTTAAAAATACTGTTTAGCTAAACAAATTTATAACTATTTGTAGAGGATTAAGATTGGGATCTACTCGTCCCGTCTAAACTGGCTGAGGTGTCAGGAATGGATGCCACGTATTTGCCTGCGCCAGAAATGGGTGAGATGCCCGCCTGTGGCTTTATACCGGTGGACCCTCCGACGATTAAGTCAGGCAAAGAATTTAGAGAAAAGAAAGAACTTGAGAGAAAATTTTGACAGAGTTTTGGTTTAGTAAAATGAGAGCATACTTTTCATTCTGAGATGATTGGCTATTTATAGATAGATACATACTGTTGGGAGACAATCCAACACAAAAAATATATACATGCTCGGTGATCTAGAAAGTACATCTTTATTAACTTTCAATAATTACAATAATCTGAAATTACAGAAAAATAAAATAACAGAAATAACATTAATAGAATTTGCAAACCGAGTCCTACAAACGCAGTTTCCTTAAGAATGATTCAC
>JAULJZ010202826.1:0-19460 GCA_032270985.1 Heliamphora pulchella
GAAAATCTCGTCATTGTGCTGGTATTCATTTTTTATTCTATCACACAATTATGTTTTGCAAAAACCAAGGCCTTAGAGGCCAAACCAAAACAAGCGTTCAACATGAAAAGTGTTCAGAACATCTTAAATAGGTTACCTACTAAATCGTAGATTTTAATTCCAAGTGTTATTATTTTAAAAGCCCATAGAACTGTAGCCAAAAAGTGAAAAATCCTAACAGTGGTCAATGTGCTAAGTGTTTAATGTTGTTAATTTGGGATGAACTATATTCCTGCCAAGCGTTTTGAGTAATCTTAATGCGTGATATTGTCTTGAAATATTTATATGATTTTAGTGGTTTAATTATTTGCATATGAGTTTAGTACACCGTTGATGCATGCATATTCTAATTTTGTAGCCTAAAGTGTTTATTATGATTTTACATATAGATTGTGCATATTTACCATAAATGTCAAATAAGTCATGCCATGCATGAGCTAAGTTGGGAATTGTAATTTAGCATATTATATCACGCTACGTCAACATTGGGATGGGTTTTACGGGGTTCACATAATGATTTTAATGCGGAGATGAAATTGAACTTTATGATGGTATCTTGACTCATGGAAATGAAAATTTAGAACTTTGTGATATCGACTATATGCCAGGATTATTTTGGGATGTTTTTTTCCCAAGTGCAATATGCATGAAATATTTTATGAATATTGGTGATGGATGGATAGGGTGGCGAAATAATAGGAGTTAGACTTTCGCAATCTCGCGCTAGACCTTGACCTGAGATTCGAGGGTCAGATCATCGATGACACCTTACCGTCAGCAATGACCTGACTGGATACTTAGTTCGGTTACGTAGTCATTCCACGGCTAAAGGAATGGTCTTTGTCGATCAGTAGACTTGGTCAGCGTGGTTGGGATCAGGGTTAGGATGGTCTACCCCGGCTGGGAATGACCTAGAATAACTTAAGCCTTAAATTGGACTAGAAATTAAACCGGTTGCATCATTCTTGCGATGTTCACTGTCATACTTATCCTGTCATATTTATCACGTCACAGTTATCCGTGCCACATTTATTTGTTGTGATTAGACCAATTGCATGAGAAAAATTTGTATATCTATGTTGTTCCTTTTGGGCTTTAGCTCACAGCATTTTATGCTAGGCTCTGAGGAAGCCGAGCCCCCCGTCGACGACACCGTAGAAGAGAAGGTGGAACCGTGGCTTCCATGAGCCTGATTCTCACCAAGTTTGCTGCACCATATTTTTTGGCTACCAGACGCTAGTGTTGTTTATTTCATATTTTTCTATCGGCTGAACTTTATTTTTGGGTCTGGAATCTTAACTACTATGCTACTTTTACTTTAAATGCTTAAATGGGTATAATCACTATTTAATTTCTCGTACCATTACTAATTATTGTCACTCTAGACGTCCCTGGATTTTGGGACGTCACAGTTTGGTATCAAAGCTTAGGTTCAACCCTTACCCACGTGACCGTTGACCTAGGCTTAGACTTGGCTTGACCCCTTTCATTATCATGCTCTAGACTTAGAACTTTTGAACCAACAGTTTACTTAAAATTGACACAGTTCTCTTGTTTCATTATAGGATGGCATCATCTACATCACACAGCCTGACACCTCTAGGGAGCCTGGCCACTCTTGCAGCTTCATCCGTTTCTTCTGAATACAATGTCAGCTTCAACTCGTGGGGCCCCTGCCATCGACAGTTCCATCGGATCGTGCCTACCAATCCCACCTACATGGAGGGAAATATCAGATGGAGAGCTAAGATCAACACAGTCCGGCATATGTACAAAGTTAATGATGAATATCTAAAGATGACGAGGAGATCTTACAAAGCCTTTTTACTGAGGAAGATCGGCATCAGCCTTCGACAGGCTCAACATGCTCACCGGATGGTCCAGCGCAAGCTGACTTTTGAGAGGCTACGAGCCATGGCAGCTGACCCAACCGTCCACGCACCCATCAACCTTTGTCCCCAACCCATAGATGAGGAGGTTGACTCAGCCAGCTCTACAGTACACCCACCTCCACCACGCAGCCCTGTCAGATACACTCGTGTCCTATCGTCAGCATCGCCATGGTATTCTCCAGCTTCTCCCGAGCATTCCCTTGATTCCATCAACCACACATCTCCTGTTTACACACCCCGATCCCCTACCTACCCTCGGATGTATTCCCCGATATCCCAATGATACACGCTCGTACCTCCAGTTGCTCCGGCAAGCAACGGCGACGACTCAGAGGAGGAGGAGGATTCGAGCGAGGACACTCATTAGACGTATTCTTTGGGCTTAGGGTAGATGTCAGGAGATTTGGGTGCATGATGTAGTTTTTGTTTATGTTTTTGTTGGTATTTTACTAATATTGTTGTAGTACTCTCTTGAAAAATAGTTAATGTTGTGATCTCTACTACTTTCTATTTTCCCTGTATGACTTATGTGTATTTTCCTTTCCTTTATTAATATATGATGTCGTCGCATTTTATTTCTATCATATTTCAAGTTCTGTTTTTATACCTGCTATTCCTATTATCATCCTTATAATAACAAAATGCTAAACAACATAATGATAATGATAATAAAAATAAATTCCATACAAACATAACTAAAAGGGAAAAAATCTAAGACTCCACTAACAAACCCTAATTCAATTAAAAGACTAACCTGTGGTTAATTTTAGATCACGATGAGTCGACTTAGAGGACGCACTTGTCAAGAGTAGATCTCGAAACCAGAACCACCAAGACAGGAAGGAAACAAAGATATCCGTGACATCCTTCGCGACCTCGTCGAAACCCTTCGTCACCCTGGTGCCTGCGCAGGCACCAGCTCCAGTGCCGCATCCCCTGACAGTTATAGGGCATACCGCGATGTTTTCAAAGTTCAAAAGGCTCCGACCACCGATAATCTCAGGGTGAGAAGACCCTTGAGAAGTAGAGGAATGGCTCAGACAGGTTAAAAAAATGCTAGATATGATAGATGTACTCTGACAGGTCGATCGAGTGGTCCTAGCCTCATATCAACTAAAAGAGGAAGCAATTCATTGGTGGAGCTCCATCAGGAACTCAAGGGAAGTGACCATTATGGCGTAGTTTGAAGAGCTCTTCCTTCAGAAGTACTTTCGCGACGTCCTGAAGTAGGACATGATCAAACAGTTTCTGGAGCTAAAACAGAATAAGATGACAGTATTTGAGTACGCCACTAGATTCAAGGAGTTAAGAAGATACCCCACTGCTCTCATTCCCGACGAGATCTTCGGAGCCTAACATTTCAAGTGAGGTTTAGAACCCGTAATACGAGGACGCTTAGTAGGCATACGCCTATTGACCTATGCTGAGATTGTGGACATCGCTCTACTTCTAGAGAGAGAGCTATCAAACTCCAAGAAGATCTTTCAGGAGAGGACAGGATCCTTATGAGGAGGACTAGTGCGTCATCAAGCCAACCGTAATCGCACGAACTTAGGACCTTATTAAAGGAATCATCAGGCTGGAAGAGGCAACGGGTAAAGAATAAGAGGAGTGCATAAGTGTTTTGGTTGTGGATGGGAAGGGAACAAGAGGTAAGAATGCCCCTAAGAACAAAGAAGGAAGAACCAAGGATTCTGGCAGAACCGGGTCTAACAGTAACCACAATGGCCGTACCAACAATATCGCCAGCAACCGCACCAGCAGTATCACCAGCAACTGCTGCAGCAAGGAGGGCAACGACAAAAGACCAACTAGGGCTATCAACTAGGGCTATCAACTTGGGTCCTAAAGGACCCCAACAGCAGCAGGGCAGGAACGAAAATCGCAACGGCGAAGGGTGGGTTTTCACCATCCAGGGGCAAAAGGAGGAAGACTATCAGGTTATTCAAGGTATGCTCGTGCTCTTTAACACCTTGGTGAAAGTTTTATTTGATCCCAGAGCATCATACTCACTTATATCTGTCGTATGCATGAAGTTTCTACATCTAAAACTAGAACCATTATCTCAAGCCCTATGCCTAGCTACTCTAGTAGGAAGCCAAGTGAGGGTAGACCATATATACAGATCGTGCACGTTACGTATCGCCGACAATAGCTTGTCTTATGGCCTATGGGTTATGGACTTAGTCGACTATGACGTTATTTTGGGAATGGATTGGATATCTTCTACCAAGCTTTGATTGAGTGTCGTCAGAAGAGAATCGAAGCCTGCACCAAAGATGGAGTCCCAATACAGATTTAGGGCGAACAGAGAGATCATCAGATGATGACCACCCGTCGAACCTGACATCTCGATACCCTCACTAGCCTAGTATCCTATTTGTTGGCCAGATCCGACCAACAGCCCGAGGTAGAGCTCCCACGAGTAGTATGTGAGTATAAGGACGTCTTTCCTGAAGAACTACTAGGACTACCTCCATAATGAGAAATTAATTTTTCTTTCGAGCTCTAGCCAGGAACTGCTCCCATCTTTATCATCCCACACCTTATGGCACCAACAAAGCTCCGAGAGTTAAAGGGGCAGCTAAAAGAGTTACCCAGCAAAGCATTCATTCCTCCCAGCACGTCGCCTTGGAGAGCTCCAACACATTTTGCAAAGAAGAAGGACGGAACCCTATAGTTATGCATCGACTACAGATAGCTGAACTGAGTAACTATCAAGAATCGATATCCCTTGTCGAGAATCGACGATCTATTCAACCAACTTAGAGGATTAACGCACTTCTCTAAGATCAACCTTAGATCCCGATATCACCAGCTATGAGTGACGGAGGAAGTTATACCCAATATAGCCGTTCAAACCTGATATGGCCACTATGAGTTCGTAGTTATGCCATTTGGCCTAACCAACACCCTTAGAGTGTTCATGAGCCGGATGAACTAAATTTTCCAACCATACCTTGACCAGTTTGTAGTAGTTTTCATCGATGATATCTTGGTCTATTCTCGAATCGAAGAGGAGCACGAATGACACCTGATGTAATAACCCAAACCTGGGGTCTCACTCTCAAGATAAGAGACATACATGTATTAAATATAATTGCCAACAGGCTTACAACACATGGTCCCAACACTATAAACATGTAAAACATTACATGATCTAAAAAGAAACAAAAAGGAAGACTAAGAGTTCTTCTGCCCCTTTCGGCTCTTCTTGATCAACCAGCGTGATCATATGTACCTGAAAAACGTTTTTAAATCCCACACAGTGAGCCAAAGCCCAGTAAAAAATAAACTAACATGCAATAAAAGCCAAACATGCTAATAGAATAATATGAATGCCATGACTCTCTCGAGCCTAAAAAAAAAGATCTTTTCAATGATTCGTACACAATACATGCATCTTCATGGGCTTTCACCATGGGACCATTGTCCCAACTAATGCATCTTCACGAGCTTTCACCGTGGGACCATTATCCCAACTAATGCATGCACACACCACCATGAGCAAATATCACGTTTTTTTAATGCTACGTCATCTATCTAGCCATGGAGACCAACCAACTTTAAGACCGGGCTCAACCCTAAGGAGCTCCAAACCTCCAAATTTGATTTTTGTAAACATGTGCATAAATCTTTTTTTGATTTTCAAAACTTATCTTTTTGAAAACCACGAACCCATACACATCCAACTTGATAGAAAAGATAGAAAAACACCCCAAAACAGGAGTTCAGTCGACTGAATCGATTGAAAACCATCATTCAGTCGACTAAATAGCTACTGGAATTCCACAAAATTCTCTAGTGACCAAGTCAGTCGACTGAGTCACCAACATCAATCGACTGAACCCTCTTTCAGACCATTCATTCAACTGAATCACCCACCTCGGTTGACTGAATGTCGGAGAAAAGCCCTAGCCAACAAAAAACTTCATAGATCCACGCATAAGTCGAAATCAAACCAACCAAACTCGCATTTTTTTGAAATCTACGGACATACATGTGACGACCTGGTACCTGTTTATTTTTCTTTATTTTTTTTTCTTTTTTGGCTAATAATTTTTTTAATTAAATTTTTGGATATGATTCATAATGAGAATTTGGGGACAAATATAGCTTATTGATTTAAAATCTTGAGATGTGGGATGAAAATTAAGTTGTAGAGGTGGAACATGATATATAATATTATGTTATTAAATTAGAGTGAAAATGGGTCATGAGAGTTAAGAATTAGAGAGAAGAAAGTGGAACTAATAATAGGCAAGCCAAACAAGGCCCTTAGGCTATTCTAGAAATATGTAGAGAGAGAGAGAGAAATAAATAAAAGGGCAAGGGGTTTCACCCACTCACCTCCACTCACGCCACCCTCCTCTCCTCTTCTCTTACCTTTTTCTTCTTCTTCTCCTCCGTGGAGAATGGGCCAAGTTCTTGAAACCCTAGTTAGCCATACCCAAATTTGGAAGGCTTAGCACTAAATTGAAAGCTACCAAACGGAGGTTGAAGATTTAATATCCAAGAGGAGCAATTAGAAGCTTCAAGGAGCAAACCCAAGAGGGCTGAAACCCTAAGGTGATGTATTTGGTAAAATCTCAAGATGTTGGAGTCACACGAGGTAGGATCTAGACTATCTCTCGTGTTTTAATATGATTTGAGTTGATATTTTGTTATTTGAGTAAATCCTAGTTGACTTCAGGCATTATCGAGGAATTAATAGGTGTGTGTGTGGGTTGAGTTGGGTTATTTTGGAAAATTAGAGTTTTTGAGAAATGGTTAATCATGATTTTAAGAGTTTATGGTATAAAAAGGGGCATAGGATACCTAAAATTCTATGTTTTGGCATAAAAATGGTAGGAGTGTGCGCAGATCGGTGTGGTGTGGATTAAGTAAAAATTCATTAACCAAACCATTTTTGGCGGTATAAAAATTAAATAAACTATTGAAGTTCTAAAATTTATTGTTTAAGTGGGTTATCAAAGAAACCCACAACCCCGCTACCATAGTTCAAATTTCAGTAATATTTAAAAGTAAATTGTTTGCACAAGGCAAGCAAATAACATCGTGAAGTTAAATATTTAACAACAATATTTAAATGACCAGTTTAATGAATAGTTTAAAGAAATCTACAACCCATGCTGCCACAGTTTAAAAATTAAATGAACATTATAGCAATATTTTATTGATTTGTTTGTGTTTTAACTGTTTTGTTTTCAAGGAGGCACTAGGATTAAAAATTTAAAACTAAAAAACATGTGCGGTATGGGTCAGTTACTGGGCGGGTTGGATGATTTGGAACCAACTCACCAACCGACCTACTGAATTTCTTCCCCAACCCACCATTCTCTTCTTTTTAAATTTGCTTGGGTTAGTGTGGGGTGGGCGGGTGCGGGGCGAATGGGCGGGTTGGGCAAGTTGTTGAACAGCCCTAAAAATTGGGCTTCGAGGGGTGTTGGCTTCAACATCTACAAAAAAAAAGAAAAAATCAATTTTCGATGCAGGATGACCCGAGGGACTGCTCAAGCGGTCTAGATGGTGGTCCTGGGTTGGTCTCAGCTTCTTGTTGCAGGCCAGACCACTGGACAGAGTACTCGAGCGGTTTAGCTCGCGGTCTTTTTTGCCGGTTGAAAATGTTTTCTTTAAATCAATGTATCTTCACCATTCAAACTCCGAATTGGGTCATTTTTGTACTCAAACTGAATCCCCAAAAGTTTTCTTTCCAATGACACCACTCTCAAAATATAATTCTTTTTGTAGAAAATATTATGATCACAATAGTGAGGGTATGTCAAATTTTTTAAACCATTTTTTTATCCATTTTTGGCCAAATGTCTTGAAAAATGTTATTTTGCATCCTCATTGGACATTTTATCAACATTCTTGTCCCTTGGACTATGGATACATCTATATAAATATATTTGGGTTGAGATGCATGTGTTGGGTCGGTTAGTTGGGTTTTACGATAAAAGTGAGCTTTTTTATATACATTGATGGTTTGGAAAGAATGAGAATGGGTTTTTAAGCATTGTGATATGACATGGTCATCATTTAAAATTTTAAGCTTTTAAAAGGGAAATATGAGCTTCAAACTAGTATATATGCATATGATGGGTGCATTCCATTTATTCAAATAGCATGATTTTGATTGAAGTAATCTGATGTTCTTAGTACTTTTTGAAGTTGATAAAAGAAATGTGAATTATGAGAAATTTGTGTATTAAAGCTTATAATACATGTGACTTGAAAGGAAACTTGAATATTTAAACGGGATATGATTTGAAAATGCAATGGAAAACTTGAAATTGGAATCGAAATGGTAGTATGTGAAAATGATTAGGAGAGGAACTAGTTGTGGGGTTGAACTCCCATATTGTGAAATTGAAAGAAATTAACAAATAATGAACTATATGGATTGATGCAAATTAAGTTGGGCTTGCACAGCTCCGCGGTAAAAGACTGAAAATATGCGCAAAATGGGGACCACATGCCCACAGATTAGCCCCTGAAATGTGGTGTTGTGTCGTGGTGAGTTATAGGGCTATCTATTATCCAATGGCTTCACGTAGCCTATTAGAAATTAATAGGGAGGGGTTTCTATAAGTTACACCCGATGCCGGTTCATTAATTGTGAAACGGTTTTGTGAGAAACTAGATATTGAGAAAGTAAAATGGATAATGGGAAAGAATGGAATATTTTGAAAAATGGCTCAATGGATGAGAAACATGAAATAAAGAGTTGATGCTTTAACAAATGAATAAATGTATGGAATAAATTAGTGTGCGTGGTGTGTGTGTGTGGTAACGAAGAATGAATGAATGAAACTTGCATTTTTACTTCGGTTGCACCCATCACACCTTACAAATCATGCATAACATTTGAGTTAGTCTTTATCCTACGAGCTTCAGCTCACATACATATGCTAAACCATTTTATGTATCGAGGATCAAGGTGATACCAGGGCACAGGATGCATTTTGGAAAAGGCTAGAAGGAAGATCTTGTGTCTCATTTATATTTTGAGTTACGTTTATACATAAACTTGAATGGGTTACTGTAATGATATTATTGTTGTAAAGGAACTCTTGAAAACTCAAAGCATTAGTTTGAAATTTGATACGTATGTATGTCATGAGAATGCTATTATTTTTTTATGGTTACTTTAAAAAGATAATTTATTAAAATTTTTTTATATAAGTTTTGAACTCAAACCTTTAGTGAACGAAATTTATTGTTGATGACCTTTATGCGGGAAGGTTTGGGGTTGGTTCACAAGTCCTCAGGGTTCAGAGCGTGACAGAATAGTATCAGAACTCTAGGTTTGAATACTTCGGAGCCATGGGAAGTAACGATCATCCTCATATGTGAGTTGTTTGATGAGATTAGGCAACAGTACACGACATAAATTGTGTGCTTGCATGGATTTGCGGTTGAATTATCTTGCGTATGTTATGCGTTAGTGTTGCCATGGAGGGTTGAGTCTTTGGATGATGTGGCATGCCATTTGATGTCCGATCAACTATTTTTTGATTTGAAATAGAAAAGCATTTGGCCGACGTTCTTTTATGAGAAATCTAAATTAGTTGCCCAGATTATCGCGTTACTCTAAGGCTTTCCCTTGTTATGTGAATATGTGCTGATGTGATGTGACTAGGTAGTGAGTAGTATGTAGTTTGGCTTTACAAGGTTAGTTGAGTTTAACCTAATGGGGTGTTGTAATGTCCCAATTATAGGAGTTATGCCCGTGGGGCTAGGATGAGTTGTGGTTCGAATGGTGGTGTAGGTTGCGAAAATGCGACCCGATAGTCGGTAATTGTGGTAGATGTAAGCTTAGGAGATGAGCATTGATTGTTCGGAGTGTGCTGTACCTATGTAAGTTGGGGGTGACCATGGTTAGTTACCCGTTGTGTGCTGTGTTGCCAGTAACTCGATGAATAAGTGTGGTAGAGTGTTTGAAACCTCTTAGAGGTTGTTTGTTGTGGTTGGATATGAGGTGTGATTTTAGGCGCATTAAGGATTATGTACGTCATAAGCTGTGCTATGTCTTGAGCTGTGTGCCCTGAGATTGGGAATAGATGGGAGCATAGTGGATGGGAACATAGTGGACGGGACCGTAATAATCTCCGGCCTAAGATGCATCAGAAAGTCTGAGTTAGACAGTGTTTGGGAGTGTCCCTTACCCAGAGGAGTGTTGTTGGTAGCCACAGTGGTATCTTGTGATTTTGAAGGTCAGTTTGATAACCCTTGTGTTTTATCTTGTGGTGTGGTACTGAGTCGTGTTTCTCGATAGAAGTCAAAAGTTGTATGAAAAATGAGTGTGGATTAAAGATGTTGTCGATGGATTGGTTATCGAATGATTTTCATGTACGTATAATGAGATGTATGTCGGAAGTGGTTGTGATTTGATGAGAAGTGGTTTGAGGTTATTTGGGAAGTTTCACGAAATAGAAGTTTGTGGCGTGATTTGTTGTTCTCATAATTGAGAGACTATGCATAGTATGAGATGTTTGATAAGTATCAGTGTGTGAGGTTGGTAGGGCCCGTGATGGATGTTGTTAGTATGGTTGGCTCG
This sequence comes from Heliamphora pulchella, assembly GCA_032270985.1. Lineage (NCBI taxonomy): Eukaryota > Viridiplantae > Streptophyta > Magnoliopsida > Ericales > Sarraceniaceae > Heliamphora > Heliamphora pulchella. The sequence goes on from JAULJZ010202826.1 coordinate 10,495, forward strand.
ATCGTCTTAGGATGATGTGTCGGTATAAAGAGATCCCATGAGATGTGGGTAGTGTGTGACCTGGTGTAAGGTCTAGAGATGGCGATACTATCTTATCCTTAGGGGCGAGTGATAGGGTGGTGCTGTTTGGTCTAGAATTGGTAGGGGAGTTTGTTTTGTTCGTGTTGTGTGTAGTTACTTTTATGTTTGGATAGCTATGTGCCAGTGGTACTCGTGTAGTGACATAAGAGACAAGTGTTCCTGGTTAAATGTTTTATGTTTTTCGATGGGTGTATTAGAGCCTCGAGCTCGAGACTGTGGCGTGGTTGTTACCTACCTATTGGGAATAGAGTTGATGTGATGTAACCCTGTGAGGAGATGTTCTAAAGTGATGCGAGTATGTGTGGTGTTGTGTCTTGGTGGATAAACGGCGAGGGTTTTGTGGACGCGTGAGATGTGTCATTGGGATGTGAAGGAGTGAACAATAGCTAAAATGTTTGAGTGAAGATTTGAGTGTGAAGATCTGGTGTGACAAGGAATATACTCATTGTGGATGGTGGCGGATAATGTTTGTATTAAGATGTTAGATATCTTCACAAGGAATAGTGGTTAACCTTCTTATAACCCGAGCGTTTGCGTAATGTTTTTGGAAATGTAATATGATTTATGTGAAATGTTGATAGCTTTAACTCTCGTTGAGAAAGATCCCAAGGGAGTTCAGTGATTGAATTGTTTATGTGGTGAAATTATCAAGTATTAGTTTTGTGGGATCCCTACGAGAATGAAGGTCCCTGGTTGGGTTGTTATCCTTGTGATTAAGAAATTGTGTTTGGGAACCTTGTTGGGTCCATAAGTTTGAAAGGACCGTAGAAGGGTTTGATAGTGTGGTTAGCCTAGGGTTGAGATGGTGTTTCTTGAATGTGATATGTCGGGAGGTTATTTGTGTTCAACCTTGGGTTTAGAGGTAGGTATGTTGTTTGTCCATGGGAACAAAGTGTGGAGTAACAAGGTTAAGCAGTGTGCCGTGTGGTTTGAGTGGCCTGGAGCGATAGGCGAGAAACCGTAGGTTAAGATATCTACGATAGATGTGTGCCCGGGGAGTGAAAGCACGAGAGGTGTCTACATAGTCATGGGAGTTATTAGTAACTTTGGATGAAAGGTCTCAGGATTGGGTTTCCTTTGTTTGGTACCATGCATTTTCAATGTTTTCTTTTGTAGGACCTCCTGTAGATGGAACATATAATTTTAAAGTCTATTTTCTAAGCAGTTTATAAGTACAGAATTCCAAATAAAATTGAGAAAACATTTGAATAAAACATTAAGAGTGTAGTAGATAATTGAATTAGGAGATACATAGATTTAATCTTAAGGAAATCTTAGTTGAAATGTTACTCTAGTCTCTAGCAGGTGATCTGGGTATCGTGTGTGTGCGAATGAGGTCTAAGAGTTGAGAGCCTAGTGTAGCAGGTGATCTGGGTATCGTGATTGGGGTTGACAGTGGCTGTGTAACTATAGTCGATATGGCCCCAAAGGTAAGATTTACAGGGTTCTTTGAGGGCCAAGTGCTGATGAGTACTACCAAGACTGGGTGATTAGAGGATTGAGTTCTTCGTGGGTTTTTTAGATGGAGTTTGTTTGCTCTACCGTGTAAATGTAAGTGTGTGGGGTTGTGTTTCCTGTGAGATTGGGTTGGTAGACCAGAAATGTTTGTCCTTACTAACAAAGAAGGTTAGTATTGAGGTGTAGAGTCCTTTTCTGCTGTGATCAGCAGAGGATTGCTAACATTGTGTGTAGTTTGTTCTGGGTGGTGTAGGGTATGGTTGTACCTCTTGCTCTCGAAAAAATAGGAATTTTGTTGTAACCTTGCGGCTGGGGTATTCAAGTGGTGAGTTTGGGTTTGTGTTCTGTTTGGGGCTTTAAACTACTTAGAATTCTTAGAGTCGAGAAGTGGTCGTCGACTGTGGTAAGTATTGTGTTTTAGGTGTAACTGTATGTTCAGATTGTGGTCCCGAGAATGTGGTAAGATATGAGTCAGGAAGGATTCGATGTTTGAGAAGCCTTGGTTGGTATCACCTGTCGAGACTGACGTGATGGTTTGGTTTGGAATGGAAGGGCTGTGATGAGTCCTACAAAGAAGAAATTGCTAAGTGTAAGAGGCAAGTCTTAGCTGGTTACTTGACAAATAAGCCTTAGGCTTGAGTACTTTACTATTGTGGGCTCAAGGGATCGATGGACATGTTATGAGTTTGGGGTTGACGTCGGGTGGTGGTGATCATGTTTGATTTGAGGGTGAGACGTTGAGTTATGTAGTGATGTGCTATTGCATGAGAGATATGATTGGGTTTGGGTAGGTTAGTGGATACCTTTGAGACGTTCTGTTTGCATGGCATATCTGGTCTAAGTGATTCGATGGGGTCAGGTGACTATGTTGATTTCGTGGCTGTGATGCCGGGTTGGTTTTTGATTGTATGGAATCTTGTCTTGGACAATGGTGTGGCACCTAGTGTTTCTCCACGGCGAGAATTATGGTTTGTGATGGAGGATTGAATAGAGGACGAAGGTTTGGATGAAGTGCGTTCTTGGGTATTCAAGGTGAATTAAGTGAGCATTTCTCTTGAATTGGGTGTTTGTACCGTTGCTCATGGATAAGCGTCTTTTCAGCTTTAGTGACGACGTTGTTAGCATCACCAGGATAACGATATTGTATCAAAGTGGGTGGTCATCAGTTAATCGTCAGAACTGGAGTAAGGATTGTGTCACGCCCCTAACTCCGAGCCACGTAAAACCTCTATAAACAACCATACATGATACCCAACCCGAGAATATACTCTCAATTTAAATCGTACATGCATTGTATATAAACGTCAAATGGCAACATTACACGGCTCTAACGCCCTAAAAACATGTTTTAAGCATACATGTAACAAAAGAACAAAAAGGGAAGACTACAGCTCTTCCACCTCCTCTGGCACCTCCAGATCAACCAGGGTGACCGGTACCTGAAGAAAAACAAATCCCACACCGTGAGCCAAGGCTCAGCAGATTATAAACAACACATGCAGTATAAGCTAAACATGCTCGATAAACGAAGTGCAGTTTTTGACTTTCTTTCAAGCCAATAAAACAATTTGAAAACCGTTTTAGATCACGACTCACTAGAGCCAGAAAATCATTTTCACATGCAAGGAAAAATGAGGATAAAAATCATTTTTCGACTCATCAGAGCCTTGAAAACGATTTCAGTATTACGACTCCCGCAGGCCGTTAATATAGTATTTCGACTCCCGTAGGCCGATAATATAATTTTAAGAAAATTGGTCTATCGTCCCAATATGCAGTACATGCAATCCATGAACAGGTGCCTCTTCAGGACCTCATTTCAGCCTTCAGATATCGCACACACACCCACACCCGTGCCTAGTCAGGATCTCGTTTCAATCCATCAGATATCGCACACACAATCACACCACGCACGCAACCCATGCAACACTTATCTTCACGGACTTTCACCGTAGGACCCAGCCCCCGAATATACACACTGGCTTTCGCAGCCTACCTCATACACCCACACACGCACACATGCATCATCAACCAGGATTTATATCTACTGGATCACAGATTCATCTAAACCATTTCATACACATGCAAACCTAAATCAGGATTTAAAGCATATAACTATGCATCAACACGACGTTCTACAAACCACGTCACATGCCTATAAAACTCTAGGTTTTAAAGCATAAACCACGTTACACATAACGATATCACCTTATGTAATTCACTTATATATTCTGTACATAAATAAATAATTATATATATGCACATAATCATATAAAACCACATCGCGACACCACCCGTCAAAATCGACATCCACTCACGGGACAACCCACACGACCACCACTGGCCCAAACACTCCTAACACGGCCATCACAGACCCACGACGCTCAACCGCTCCAATACAAACCCAACATCAAACCATGCACCTAACCGTGCATCAACAAGCTGTATCTACTATGCACGTCACCCACGAGGGCAACACTCAAACGCCCACCCGAGGCCACAACACGACCCCCAAAACCACCACACAACCAACCAAACCCCAAAAGGAATCCACAGGTATTTAAATCAAGTAATTCTCATAAATTAATCAATTAAATACCATAGGATACCAATAGAAAACCAAGGAATCATCCCAAAACAACAAACCAACAGTCCACAACTTCAGTCGATCGAACCCCACCTCCAGTCGACCGAACACCCTACTGAAAAACTACAAAACGCTAAAACACACGGTTCAGTTGACCGAACCCCTCGGTTCAGTCGACCAAACCCAAGATCCAAACTTCAGTTGACCGAACCCCATGGTTCGGTCGATCGAACCTCGGCAGAACCTGATTCCGAGCTATGGGTTTAGCCCACTAAATCCCGAATCGAAGCCTCCACGCTCCAAATCAACACCCGTGAACATCCACACGCCTAGGCTAAACACTAAAACCTCAAACGAAACTCCCGACACCTGATTTCATCCACAGAAATCGCCAAAAACTAGTTTTAAGCCCAAAACCCAACTTTGAAAAAAACATAGATCTACAGCAATCTACCCATTAAAAACACACATGTTTACCCATAGCACCCTTATACAACAGTAGGGTCTAGAATCCTACCTCGGTGAGTTCAAAACTCGACGCCTCGAATCACGTGCAAAATCGAGCCTGGCTGGAATTGAAATCTGACCGGATGGTTGCGTAGCCCACCGTGCCAAAAGCAAGGATCCGCTGTTGGATCGCTGAAACTCGAGCCCCGAGCCCCCGAGAACTTAGAGAGAAGGCAGAGAGAAAACGAAAAACTTATTGGAGAAGTTTTGGAAAATATCATTTTGAAAATATCTAATTCCAGATATTTATAGGTCTCCAAAATATTTTTTTTTTGAAAATTTTCAAAAATCTGGCCACAACGAACCACGGCCCCGAGAACCTATCCCGCATGCACATCTAAGCCCAACCATGCATCACAGCAGTAAAAACATGCTGCAACAAAAACACATAACGGGCGTCCGAAAAACACCGAAAAAGAAAATGGGTCAAGGTCTCATAACTCTACCCCCTTAAAGGAATTTTGCCCCCAAAATTTAACTCAAGGCCAAAACAACAAACCGTCGATCGCAACCGACACAGGCACACAAGATGGTCAGCCAAACCATTCCTAGGATATAGTCAAACAAGGTCAGGCATCCTAGACAATGGCCAACTATCTCACAGACACGGGATCTACAACACTCCCAACCTCACATCCTCTTCAACCACTGCCTCAACACAGCACACCATTTATGGGAATCATAACCAACCCTAAACAGATGCAATGAAGAACTGGCCCAAAGCCTGCATACTCAGAAAGTATCTCTGCTCGCTGAAGGCATATCAGCATCCTCCGGCACGATCGATGCCCTAGATGAACCGCGAGCTGCAAGAGAATACACTCGGGGCAACTTCACTCTGTCCTGTCTGCCATAACTCGACGCCGTCGGCTACCGCACCGACTAAACTATCCACCTGCCATCCGGGAAGTCTGTACTGCGGAAGGCTATTGTCGACCCTACGCATATGAACCCACTGGTGTGTCCTCCCTGCTCGGCGCACTGCCTCTCTGGGGATAATTCCTACGAATATGTCCAGACTATCCACACTCATAGCAAACTGATGGTTCCCTCCCCTGCGACTGCACTGGAGCCAAACTCTGGGATGGTCTTGGCTGTAAACAATTCGCCGCACGATGCCCCTGCTGTCTGCATCGAAAATAGGTCAACTCCCTCTACTATGGCCTTCCAGACGAAGCCACAGATGGTGATGGTGCTAAAAACTGCTGTGGTGCAAATGGATAAAAGTTAGGACCAGAGGACTTCTGCCTCTTGCTGGAGCGTCCACCTGTCTGTACCTCCGTCCCGCACTATGATGTCTTAGCCTCCCTCGAAGCTCGAGTCTCAGCAAAAGCATTCTCAACCCTCGCTGCCTCCTCCACCAGCTGTCTGAACACACGATATCCCATCACAGCCACTCTCTCCTTGATCGCTGGTCTCAAACCCCGCTCAAACCTCATCAAAAGCAACTCATCTGTGCACTCCACCTCCGGTGCAAACCGAGACAAGCTCGTAAACCTAGCCTCGTACTGCATGATATTCATGGCCCCCTGGGTAAGAGAATAGAACTCCTCCCTGCATAAGTCCCTCCTCGAAGCAAGGAAATACCTCTCCAGAATGACTCGTGTAAAAGCTGCCCATGTGGCCCCCACTGTACTCCTGGCATATCTCCACCACTAATGAGCATCACCTCTCAGTTGAAAGGTGGCAAAAGAAACCCGTACCTCATCCTCCACAATCTGCAATGTGTCCAAGATTCGAGTCGTCAACTTCAACCACTCTATCGCCATAAGAGGATCAGGATCTCCTGCAAAGGTAGGCGGATCTATACGCCTGAACTCCCGCATCGCAGCTGTAACCCTCACCTCCCTCACCTCAGGCACTGCCTCCCTCGCCCTAACAGGCTCACCCCTAGCAACTAGTAGCTGGATAGAACCAAGCAGCACACGCAACAGCTCCGTCACGTCCATCGGTCCCTGGGGAGCATTAGCATCCCCAGCATCAGGGATAGAAACATTCCCTTGGCCAGCACGGCCATGGCCTCGACCACGGCCTCGCCCTATCCCCGCCGACATTGCGTCTATATGAAACCAAAACAATACATAAGACGTAAGACATCGCATGAACATAAATGCTAAACACTTAGCATGCTAACATATAGCCATATAGGTTCATGCTAAACAACTCCACATATACCAAGGAGAACCAACAAGAATGATACATCAATCTGGATAACCTACTCAGATTCCCTACTAGAAATCACGTTAGCTAAACGCGTTTCTAACTTGGCTCCCAAGTTTGTTAATCCAAATGCCCAAAGGCAGGACTATCACTCCTAAGATTCAACTCCCATGCTCACATATACACATCATTCACGTATGACCCGCATGCTATCACGTCCATGTTATCAAAATATCTAAACACATGCAGTCAAGCACACGCAATCAACCTCACACGATGATTCAGCCTCTTCCCACGGCTCATAGGTATTCGAGTCCAGAGCTTTGATACCAAGTTGTCACGCCCCAAACTCCAGGCCACGTGAAACACCCATAAATAACCATACATGATACCCAACCCGAGAATATACTCTCAATTTAAACCATACATGCATTGTATATAAATGCCAAACAACAACATTACGCGGCTCCAACGCCCTAAAAACATGTTATAAGCATACATGTAATAAAAAAACAAAAAGGGAAGACTATAGCTCTTCCACCTCCTCTGGAACCTCCAGATCAACCAGCGTGACTGGTACCTAAAGAAAAATAAATCCCACACCGTGAGCCAAGGCTCAGCATATTCTAAACAACACATGTAGTAGTATAAGCTAAACATGCTCAATAAACGAAGTGTAGTTTTTGACTCTCTTTCAAGCCAATAAAATAATTTGAAAACCGTTTTAGATCACGACTTACCAGAGCCAGAAAATCATTTTCACATGCAAGGGAAAGCGAGGATAAAACCATTTTTCGACTTACCAGAGCCAAAAAATCATTTTCACATATAGTATTTTGACTCCCGTAGGCCGATAATACAATTTTAAGAAAATTAGTATGTCCGTCCCAATATGCAGTACATGCAATCCATGAACACATGCCTCTTCAGGACATCGTTTCAGCCTTCAGATATCGCACACACACCCACACCCGTGCCTCATCAGGATCTCGTTTCAATCCGTCAGATATCGCACACACACCCACACCCACACCCATGCCTCGTCAGGATCTCGTTTCAATCCATCAGATATCACACACACACACTCACACCACGCACGTAACCCATGCAACACATATCTTCACGAACTTTTACCATAGGACCGCAACCCCCAAATACACACATCGACTTTCGCAGCCTAGCTCATACACTAGGTTTCGCAGCCTACCCCATACACCGGCTTTCGTAGCCTACCTCATACACCCACATACGCACACGTGCATCATCAACCAGGATTTACATCTACTGGATCACAGATTCATCTAAATCATTTCATACACATATACAAACCTAAATCAAAATTTAAAGCATATAATCATGCATCAATACGACGTTCTACAAATCACGTCACATGCCTATAAAACTCTAGATTTTAAAGTATAAGCCACGTTACACATAACGATATCACCTTATGTACTTTACTTACATATTTTGTACATAAATAAACAGTTATAAATATGCACATAACCATATAAAATTACATCGCGACACCACCTGTCAAAATCGACATCCACTCACGGGACAACCCACATGACCACCACTGGCCCAAACACTCCCAACACGGCCATCACAGACCCACGACGCCCAACCGCGCCAAGACAAACCCAACATCAAACCACGCACCTAACCATGCATCAACAAGCTGTATCTACCATGCACGTCACCCACGAGGGCAACACTCAAACGCCCACCCGAGGCCACAACACAACCCCCAAAACCACCACACAACCAACCAAACCCCAAAAGGAATTCATAGGTATTTAAATCAAGTAATTTCCATAAATTAATCAATTAAATACCATAGGATACCAATCAAAAACCAAGAAATCATCCCAAAATCACAAACCAACAGCCCACAACTTCAGTTGATCGAACCCCACCTCCAGTCGACCGAACACCCTACTAGAAAACCACAAAACGCTAAAACACATGGTTCAGTCGACCGAACCCCTCGGTTCAGTCGATCGAACCCAAGATCCAAACTTCAGTTAATCGAACCCCATGGTTCAGTCGACCGAACCTCGGCGGAATCTAATTCTGAGCTACGGGTTCAGCCCACTGTGGCTTTGGGATTTGGGGGTTAAAAATGAGAGAATTCAAAGATGTTTTGAAAAATATTTTAAACACCTTGAAA
>JAULJZ010202847.1:0-19455 GCA_032270985.1 Heliamphora pulchella
GCATCTCGGGTCATGAGTGACTTGCGTTCTGAGCAGAAGTATTGCACCTAAGCTATTAGAGGGGTGAGTAGCTCGGGTCATGAGTGACTCGTATTATGAGCAAAAGTTTTGTACCCAAGCTACTGAAGGAGTGAGTAGCTCGGGTCTTGAGAAACTCAAGTTATGAGTATAAGTATTGCACCCGAGCTACTAGAGGGATGAGTAGCTCGGGTCATGAATGACTCGAGCGGATGTATTGTTTAAATCATGTAGCTAAGAAGAAAGAAATAATTCTTGTCGCCAAAAATGAAGTTCTGTATGTAGGTTGAACCACTCGCCCGAGAAGGGGAGCCAAGTGGCTCGACTGTCAAGCGAGCCGACTGTACTAGAGGGGATGAAATGTACCAGAGTGGATCAATCGTGCCTGAGTTGCTCAACTGCACCCGAGTAGGTCTACTGTACAAGCAGCTCTACTGTACCCGAGTAGCTTTACTACATCTAAGTAGCTCTACTACCCGAGTCGCTCTACTGTACCCGAGTAGCTCGAGTGTCATACTCATCTTGAGAAGTTTCGCATTGACTTTCTTTTATTTTTACTCTTAATATTGGCTTACTCAAGATATCCGCGCTAGGGGCTTGGCAAATAATTATTTATTTATTAAAAAAAAAAATAAAAAAAATAAAAAAATGTTGATAAGCGACGACCCATCTATATTTTGACCCCTGCGCGCGTGCGATATTATTTATAATATCGCGCGCGTGCACTTAATACCTAGTCGCTGTGACTCCTCGTCTACTTCAGCCAATGGTCGGCGCCATTAGTTCGAGTATCCGAATGATCACTCCATTCTTCTCTATAAGCATTTCTCTTGGTGATTTCTTTTTCTCTTCCCTTTCCTTCTTTGGGTTTACCGAAGGCTGTTGAGACTTGTGTTGCGTCAGTGTAGGAAGAGCTCGGTTTGACTGGCGGCTTGATGGTATTACACAGGTTTCGGGCTGCTTCAATCAGTGCCGAGAAAGTAGGTACGTCACGATTAATGAGATGAGCTCTGTATTCTCGTAGAATCCCCTGAATGCACATCTGCACCAGGTGGGACTCACTAACTGGGTCATGACATTCAACAGCCAGATCTTGGAACCTTTTGACATACTCGAGCAGGTCATCTCCCAGCCTTTGCATTTCTCGAGTTAAGGTGAGCGTTGTTACTTTATCGTGTACTTGGAAGAATTTCGTGTAGAACTTGTTGACCATATCTTCCCAGGTGATAACCGAACCTGGTGCCAGATTAACATGCCAACTGTATGCTCTATCCGTTAGGGACTTTGAGAACTCCCACAAGCACAGTGTATGATCTCCTCCGTATGCCCCAGTGTTTCCACGAACTGTACCACGTGTTCTTTGGCGTCCCCTTTTCTTCCGGTGTTCATTGTTAGATTCATTAAATAAATTTTATGATTATTTGGTTAAAAGTATCTTAAAACAAAATGCTTAAATTAAAGTCAAGTTAAAAGCGGTAAGTTAGTAATAGAACTAAAAATTGTTTACTTAGACTAAATTATTTCTAAGTATTAAAGTTTTTATTGTTTACATAAATTTTATTTTATTAATTTTAAAATTAAATTCAAATATTTAAAATTTAAATATAATAACTACTTTTGATCTGCACATATTTGTGTGTCACCAATGTAGTTGATTAGGATCACCCTCTCATGTAATTATTCATTTATTTTGAAATATTATGTATCAATTTTATATGGTATTTTATTTAATATTATAATAATAAATTTATAATAAAGACACGATAATTTACTTTTATTAAATGTTTAAGAAACAAGTGACGATCCGCATAATATGAAAAAATAAAAAATAATCTACATAATATAAATTATAATTTATAATTATTTATTTAAAAAAAATGTCACTTAGCATTACTTTACAAAATCCAAAATTACTTAATAATTTACCTTCTCGATGGCAGCATGAATTTCCATTTATGCCCCCAATCTTACATTTCCGACATTCCATTGCGGAGCGGGATTAATCATTCGGTTGAGGACAAAACTATAATTGAAGTCGTACATATGAAGACAGCCCGACTCCCCTCACGAACGAACACCCCGGCACCCTTCTTCTCCCTTTGCTTTTGAAATCACCTCCCCAAATCAGGCCTCAGAATCATCGTTTGCATTCAAATTTCCACTATCAAGAAACCCTAGTTTCTTCTTTCAAATCGATTCGATTCGATTCGAATCGATTTTGATTGACTCGAAACTGGAGCTTTTCTCTCGCAATGGGCGATTTCAACCTCGCACCTGTGATCGTCGCCATTGTCGTTTGCGTCTTGGTCTTCCTCTTCAATGTCTACCTCCTCGTCAACTTCCAGCACCCGGACGACTTCAACCAGGCGTACTTCCCCAAGTTCGTCGTCGTCTTGGGCCTCTCCGTCGCTGCAATCTCCATCCTGATGTTACCGGCCGATGTCGCCAACCGGCAGGCGTGTCAGCACGCGATTTATAATGGTGCCTGTAGCCTCACATTGCCGATGAAGGATCTCTGGCTGGCTATCTACATTCTTGATGCCGTTCTCGTCTTCTTCGTTATACCGTTCGCCATGTTCTACTACGAAGGCGACAAGGACAACTCGGTATATTTTTAGGGTTTTGACTATCATGATTTGAAATCTTGCGGTTAGGAGAAAGTTACCATGTGATGTGGTTTGTTCAATTAATATACGGACAAATCATAAGTTATTTCCGGAGTATCACATAGCAAAGAACACGCGGTACTACTAATAAATAAAAATATTTGATATAAAGCTACTATTGTCTCTATTTACTCAACAAAGATGGGTTAATATTATTTTACTCAGAGTATTTTTTACTACATGTTCAAGTGGAAGAACAGCTGTCTTTATCTACACAACAAAGAGGGGTCAACATTGTTTTACCCATAGTATTTTTCATTACATCATTAATAGGAAGAACAACGTAGGCAATATCAGATACTCTGGGACAACCGAATAATTACTCTTCTACATTAGAAATGACGGTTATTGCACGCCAGTATCACTCTACACGACACGCATACATTAATTAGACACACAACATCAGCATGCTACACGATATATCCTACTCACTTAATAATGCTACCTCATATGTCGTACTCGCATAATAATTTCTAGTATAGTAGGTTTCTTTACACGGATACGTAGATGATTGTTGAGATGGGTGCGGTGCTGGTTGCTGCATTATGCAGGAGTGTTGGAAAACGGATTAAAAGTGCATTGATGTGGGTGGTAACTACAGCTATTGTTTCTGGTCTTGTGCTTGGAATTTTATATGGTCAGTTTTCTTTAACTTTTCTGTTTGTTAAGATTTTGTTAATTTAATTAATTTAAAGAATCTGCTACTGTTTTATTTGGTTCTGGACAAACCACGGAGGGAGAGAGTCAGAAAATGTAATCATTGTTTCTAAAATTTTAACAAGGCACAATGGAAGTTGTCTAAAATTATGGAAGGAAAATGCTACACGATATCTTAATTGTCACTCTCTTTTCCCCCTCTAGCCACAAGTAGTATTTGCACTTATTAACAGGGTGGAAATGGTGGTGTACTTATGGAATTGATGTTTCACAGATCAATTTTAATGGCTACATGTCATGCATTTTGCACGAATTCAGCGGTTCTTGAATCTTCACATGTGCTAAGATAAACTATAGTTCCAAAAGGAGGCCAAAGCCACACATGCATGCGATGCAAAAATTTTAGCACCTTAAGTAACAAAAATGCTTCCAGATATAGTAGGAAGTGAAGAATTTTGTTTCCCTGTGAAAACGTGCTTCAGAAAGTCCCAAAGAGAGGAATTTCACTCTCCTTATCACCCAACTAAACAACAAACTGGCACGTTATTCTTCAATTGGCAATTGGTTCCTCCGCTTTATCAGTTCTTCAAATAAATGTCAATCCTTTAACTCAGAGTTGCAGCATTATACTAAGATCAGGCTACCAAGGTTTCGTTGCTATGTAGAACTTTTGCCAACAATGTTGGTAAGACCTTGTCATACCATGTCGGTCAGGCTACAATGTCGGTCAATACCAGGACTATACTTTCCATACCATTCTACAATAACGTCAGGGAGGTCTTTCCTCATCCTAAATTTTATCCACTATGTTAAAACTCCAATGGTATACTGACACCATGAAAAAACTCTAACAGCCTTTCCTTGGAAATACCTCAAAATTGCATGTATGCACCTTACAGTACAGTTTAGCAACAAAATCACTTTGAACCATCTCACCCCATCTCATACACCTTTCAAAATGCCCAATTATTGACTGTTGCTTCAACTCCCTAATTCACCTGCCTCTGAAATCTAACATCTCAACCCAAATTTCCTCCGGAATGCCAAAGAGGATTTTCTGTTGAAGCATCTTTATCTAGTAGTATCCTTTATAATTCTAGAAAAGAAACCCTCAAAGTGCTAACCTTGATGCTATTGCATGTAGTGAATTTGTTTTATGTAGTCATTGTTATCCTCGTTTTCCTGTGACTATATGACCTCATCTAAATGTTTATGAATTACCATAAGGATCACAAGATACTTCATTTACAAAGTCAATTTTTCTTATTGTTGAAAATGAGGTTTTCAGATGAAGCAGAAGTTCTGCACTTTGTTTAGGGAGCTCAAATTCCATGATACATTAGTGTAATGTGTGTTAAGAAAGAGATGCACTGTGAAGTTTTGGTTTTTTGACCCTGTCAAAAATGGTTATCCATCTCGTATTTGGCTGTTAGAGACTGTTAGTTCAAGATATGTAAATGAACTTAAGGGTATATAGATTAAATAGTGAAGTTGTGCTTACATTTGGAGAGTCAGATTCATCTGTTTGTGTGTTATGTAGAAAATGAACAGAATTGATGGATAGCACAGTAGTAACTTTAAAATATCTGGGATGTTATGTGCAAGATAAAATTTCTCTATGGCATCTATAGGTAGTTGGAAAGGCATCTTTCTGTGGTCTTTAGTCAACCGACTTCTCTGACCTTTAGTTAAGTGCATTTCTAGTTTGTAATTCTTTTGCCCTTTCATTTTATCTGTATAGAGGTTTTTTTTTTTAAAAAAATAAAGACAAACTGCTCTGGATAAACTAGGGAGGAAAGTCCTTTTTGTCAGATGCATTTGGCTGAATTTTTTGATTAACAATTGTTTTCATTGTTCTTGGACTTAATTGTGTTTTACTTTTTCCTCCTCTTCGTTGATACTAGGGCTTGTTGGAAAGGTTGACTTCACCGTCAGGCACCTCTCTTCAGGTACTACTAACTTCCCTGGTACATGGGACTTTTCTAGCAATCAACAATGTATTGGAAGTGGCGCACACCAGGTTAAGAAAAAAATATATCATTACTTGCTATCATTCTTTTTAAGTTTTTCCTTTTCTGGCTTTAGATTTTGCTTGGGATGAACAGCTGATGATGAACTTACTCAAAATTGTTCTCTCTTACTTTCCAGTGTTCTGCATATTCTGCAAGTGCTTCAGCGGAGACAACGTGGACCATGCGCGCTGCCTTTCCAGAATATGTTGTTGCTCTTGCAACCATTTTTGGATCTGTTCTTTTCACTGTACGTCAAACTTCCAGATCTTAAGCTGCTGCATAGTATTTAGACTTTCTTCTCATATTTCACTACATTTTAAGCAATTTGATACAAACAGATGCTTTAGATGCAATTTGGTTTGGTTATTTATTCCCATGTTGACCTATATTGTAAATGCATTTCGAAAGAGACATGCTGTCCTTCGTATGAATAAATTGTGGAAATGTGTTGGTCTACGTGGTAGTAATGTGTGATGCGGAATTATGTCTGGAAGTGTAATGCTAAAATCAAAATGATCGTTCACTATGCTTTGGAAATTCTTATCAGGTTTTACAGAATCTAAGAAAGTATCGTAATCATCCGAACAATTTTTTTACAGAAACTAAAGCTATATATTTTTAATGGAAAATGCAGTACAACTTAGCCTTATGTTCTACAAGGACTATGAGTGTTGTCTGTTAGACCGCGATAGTGTTGAACTACAATATATCTCTTCCGATATAATTTTATACTTTAATTCTTGATCTTTTGCTATCCTAACAGATATTTGGCGGTGTTGGCATTGCCTGCCTGCCATTGGGACTTATTTTTTCGTTCATCCGGTGTCCAAAAGCTGTTATCACTCGTTCACTGTATATTAAGGTACCTTTTGTATGTATTTATATGAAATTACCTACTTCATGCCTTCTGGATATTGGCATATCTATGTCCCATGTCTCTGGAGTCTGGACTGTTGACTCTTATATTTTCAGGAAGCAACTGGACTTAGGTAAGAAGGCAAGAGAATTGAAGAAAGCAGCTGATGCTCTTCATCAGGAAGAAAGGAGTGGCTCAAAGGGTAGGAAGTGGCGTAAAAATGTGAAGGCAGTAGAAAAGGTATTAACCTTTACCACCATTGATAGCTTGAGGGGCATCCTGCCCCACTGAAGGGAAGGTACAGGGTTTTTAAGTTTGTTAAGGCATAGCAAGAAAGTTGCTGTCTTGTCATTTGGAGTATGCAAGTCCAAAGTTGGTTTCACAGATGGGTTACTTTTCTGCCTAAAATGATGAACTCAAAAAATAATGTCAAGATCCAACTGCAAGTTGGGTTCCTCTATGAGATATGGCATACCAATTTATAATTAGAAGGTCTCCTGCGTCTATTTTGATCAACTACTTTTATATGATGTATGGCTGATTTCGTTGACAAGCACATAGAGACAATACAGTATTTGAATTATGGTTGAAAATCAATAATTCTCGTATTTATTGGTCCTTATTTTTGTTGGGTAACATCTATATGGCTCTGATTGTCCATACTCAGTTTTATCATTTATACAATCCTTATTGCATGGTCGCATATTCTCTTCTTTTGTTATGGAACCTGAAGCTGTTTAACTGGTATTTAACTGAAATGAATATGTCAAGGGCTCCCCTCCGCTCCCCGTGGTGGAAGGGTTGGGAGCAGGGTTGGGAGCGCGTTGGAGAAATTATCATTGCTTTGTGTAATTTAAAAATTTTTATTGGTGGTTGATTTTGAAACTATATCCCTTGTCAGATTCAGTTGCAACTCTTGCGTCTGTCCATAACTTTGTCATGATCTGATTTGAATGAATACATGGGAAGACCTCATTTGGCATTGCTGCCACAGATTTTTCATTGAAGTATGCTTTCTTAACCTTGCAGGAGCTGCTTCTTCTGGAAGAAGATGTGAAGGCTTTAGAAGAAATGTACCCTCAAGGTGAAAAGGTGATGGGTTGAAATATATTTGACGTGCTGACCTGCATATTTTCGAAACCTGATTGTCACCTAATTTTGCTAATGGATTCATTCAGGCTGAGACTGCATGGGCTATGACTGTTCTTGGATACTTGGCCAAATTGGTCTTGGGAATTTTAGGGCAAGCATGAATTTTGGCACATTTGTAATTGTTTACTTGACAAAATTTTAATATGCTTCACTTAAAATTGTGCAGCAAATTCTAGATGGCCTTGTTTGGTAAAACTTGTCTTATCCTAAGTTCGTAACAAAAATCTTGTTGAATTTTTTATGTCCGATGTATAGACAAAATGTTTAGATATGGTATTTCAGACATAATTATATCAATGAATTTGTTGTGACCTTTATATACTAAAAGTTATGTTCTCTCTTCTCTTTGTGACTTGTGAGAGGGGGGTGGGGAATAGGGTCATGCCTTTATGAAATGTGAGGTATTATCTTTCTACTGCATATTATTCTTGGGTGAGCATAAGACAATTCAAACATCTTCATGTTCATAGTGTAGACACTCCAATTTGACCAAATCGAATCTTAGACACCCGTCTTGAATGCTCCTCAATGACGAAAACATGAGAATTGTGCTCAAGGATACTCCCAAGCAAGCAAAGTCACGAATTCAGTTCAAAACTCAAGAAACCACCAAAAATCTGCAGGCCGTGACATCCATGGTCCTTATGGCCGCTACCTTTTTCAAAACTTTAAAACAGGTGTGTCCTTACTCTCATGGCCACCACCTTTTTGTGATCTTAGGGCTGCGGCTTTCATTTCTCACAGCCGCTACTTTTTTGAAATCTAAACATAGCCGCGACTTTTGAAAGTCACGACTGACGTTGTCATTGTCATAAAGGTAGCGACCGACACTGTTCGTACAACTAAACGTTGCGGCCGCGAGTTTTAGCAACCGACACTGTTCGTACAACTAAACGTTGCGGCCGCGAGTTTGACACCTTTTTAGACAGGTGACATCATTCCAGAGGATGTCTGTGTTGCCTCCTTATCTATAAATAGGTGTCCATTTTCACAGAAACCAGGAGAGAACCACTTGGATACCGATACTCTGCTGAATTCGATTCCCACCCGATATTCCGATACACCCGATACTCATATTCCCGATACTCCCGGACCTTGTTCGCGACTTTGCTAGCATTGGTGAGGCCTTGGAGCATGGATTGCTTGGCTATTCTCGTCTTCCACACCTGATAGGACAATCGAAGTGGTTGTTTACACGAGGTAACCTTAGGAAAACCGTGACACTTCTTTAAACCCTCATCTTCTCTCTCCCGAGGGTGTCACGGTTAAGGTTTTCATTCATTGTTTCTTTTTATTTTATTCATTTCAATCAAAGCATGTTCATATAAGTTTCTTTTCCTAAACAGTATGTCTGTAACTTGCTGTATTACATAGGACAGTATATTTCTATCCGTTTTCATATCTATTGGCACACTGGACACATAAAAATGCTTATGTGATTTTTAAAACCTAATAGTCGCGACCCTTGGTTGTCACGGCCGTGAGTTATTTTGATCATAATATTACGGCCGTGACTTATTTTCTTTTCGTGAAGGCAGCTTCGACCCACTTCGTAAAGTATTTAATCGCTACAAGAATAAACTCGTGCCAATTCGATGTCTTGGGTGTGATCTTCCCTATCACGTCAATTCCCCAAACTGAGAACGGCCAAGGTGATGTCATTTCATAGAGCCGAGACGATGGCACATGCATGAGGTTAGCGCGGACTTGGCATTTCCGGCATCTTCGAACAAATTGGTGACAGTCTATCTCTATCGTCTTTCAAAAGTATCCTTGACGCAGAATCTTTTTAGCTAACATCAATCCATTCATGTGAGGCCTGCAAACTCCTCTGTGAACTTTTCTCATCAATTCGTGTTCTTCCTCCGTGTCAACGCAAAGTTTATTAACTCCCAGATATCCCTTCTTGTACAGTCTTTCTCCACAAATTACAAACTGCGCAGCGAGTCTCCTGATAGCTCTTTGATCCTTCTTGCTGGCTCGACTAGGATACTCTCTTCTCAATGAAGTTCCAAATGTCGTGGTACCAGGGTAGTCCATCATTGACTTCTTGGGTAGCGGCGACATTACTAATTGCAGGTGCATTTCTTTGTTGAATCTTCAAGAGTCTCATCCTCATTCCGGGCGGTATGTCTATCATTGATGCCAGAGTAGCCAGGGCATCAGCGAACTTATTCTGTAATCTCGAGACATGGGTGAACACCACACTTTCGAAGTAAGGGATCATAATTTTGAGCTCTCAGTGATACTGGACTAACCTCTCTTCATTGACCTTCCATTCTCTTTTTTCTTGGGAGACGATCAAAGCTAAGTCTCCCATAACTTCCAACTTCTTTGTCCATAGTTTTAAGGTAGCTTTCAATCCAGCTAAGTAAGCTTCGTACTCAGCCTGATTATTAGTAGCTTCAAAACTTAACTTATAAGCCAAAAGAATATGGGAATCATCGAGAGTGATGAGGAGTATCCCAATCCCGTATTCGTACTGGTTTGAAGCTCCGTCGAAATACAGGATCCACAGATCCTTATCGAATTTCAACACTTGTTCGTCGAAAAACTCAAACTCGGGTCTACTCCTTCAATAGGATGGTTGGCCAAAAACTCTGCAACGGCTCTCCCTTTCACTTACTTTCTCCTGACGTACTGCAAGTCGAACTCAGCTAGCATTAGCAACCACCGGGCCAACTTTTCTGTCAACACTCGCTTCTCGAAAAGGTAGTTGAGCGGGTCCATTATTGAAATCAGAACAACTCAGTATGCCAGCATGTAATAGCGTAACTTCCTGGATGCCCAAACTAGCGACCAACAAGTCTTCTCTAAGGGCGTTTACCGACGTTCACAATCTGTCATCTTCTTTTTTAAGTAATGGACATCTCTTTCTACCTTAGCTTCATCTTCTTGAACGAGCATACATCACATTACTGAATCAGTCACATACAGATACAATATCAAAGGACTACTGGGTTCTGGTGGTGACAGAACCAGAGGGTTTTGCAAATACTGTCGTATGGCATCGAAAGCGTCCTGACACTGCTGATCCCATTGAAATTTGGTCACCTTCTTTAAGAGTCGAAACAGAGGTTCACACTTTACAGGTAGTTGTCAACTTGGCTTTAAATCGACTGATGAACTGAATCTTTTCCAAGAAACTCCTTACATCCTTCTCGGTTCTCAGGGGAGGCATTTCGAGAATAGCCTTGATCTTTGACGGATTCACTTCTATACCTCGCTGCGTGATAATAAATCCAAGTATTTTTTCTGTTGTAACTCCAAAAGCACACTTTTGCGGGTTCAAATGCACCCTGTACTTTCTTATCCGTTCAAATAATTTTCTTAGCGCAATGACGTGCCCTTCTCTAATCTTGGACTTCACGATCATATCGTCTACGTGCACCTCTACTTTTTTGTGTATCATGTCGTGCAGCAACGTGGTTGCAGCCCTTTGGTAGGTTGCTTCCGCATTTTTCAGTCCGAACAGCATGACCCTTTAACAATAGGGACCCTAAGATGTCGTGAAGGTAGTCCTTTCTCGGTCATCTGGTGCCATTAAAATCTAGTTGTATCCTGAAAATCCATCCATAAAAGACGAGTGCATTCCTAGCGGTGTTATCTACCAACACGTCTATGTGGGGAAGAGGGAAGTCATCTTTAAGACTAGCCCTGTTAAGATCCCTAAAGTCAACACACACTCGGATTCTTCCGCCTTCTTTGGTACTGGGACGATGTTGGCAACGCATTTCGAGTACTCCGTGACCATGAGAAATCCGGCGTCTATCTGTTTGGTAACCTCCTTAATCTTGAGAGCCCAGTTCGGCCTGATTTTTCTAAGTTTCTGTTTGACGGGTTTGGCATCAGGGTAATGCGAGATTTGGTGTTGTACGATGTCGGGATTTATTCCGGGCATATCTTCGTAGGACCACGCAAAAATATCTTTAAATTCTTTTAATAAAAAGGTTAATTGTTCACGTTCTTCCAAAGAGAGTGTAGAACCAACCTAAACTAACTGTGGATCTTTCTCATTATTGAGATTTATTAAAACAGTTTCTTTCATTACAGGTTTGGCTCACATTTCTTCTCCTTTTCAATTAAAAGTTTTAATTCTTGGGGGATGTCCTCTTCGAATTCATCAAAATTTTCAGAATCAACACAATATTTGAGGCACAGCGAAGTAAGCAAAATCTGATTTTATTTCATGAACTTCAACGGGGGTTACAATTTGGGACTCAAAGTAAAAGGGGCTCGGGATGCCAACGAGTGCATTCCCGGCAGACTCGTCGTTACAGACACCATTCACATACTCGATAAAAATAGACTCAGCTGACTCGAATTTCAACTTACTTGTTACATCATGCATATAAAAAGACTCAAAAGACTGACTTTTTTCTCTCAATAGCATCCATGATAAGCGTGATGTAATCCGCAGGCGAGTCGGAATTCATTATCAGCACGTTCTTGTCTTCCTCGTTGCTTATACGCACTCGGGCCATCTCTTCATCAAAGAAAGAACCCAGGTCTCCTTTGCAATGAATTGCCCAGTCTGTTAATTCCTTTCTAGTGAAGCCCATCTGCCATCTCTCTGCTTCCTCCTCACTATCAGATAGCTGGTGGTTGAAAAAAATTTTCAACCCCAACAACTTTTGGTTAGTCCTCTCCTCGATGTAAGGCTCGAGAAACTCGCAGTAAGGGAAGTCATCTCTCTCGTTGATAAAGCGTCCATTCAACGTCTGCCCGTACTCCCCCATCTTCGATCCTTCCATTTCTAGCTTATATCCAAGCCCGTATCCGTGACAATTGTGGTACACGGGGATCAGTTTCGAGATTCCTTGTAGGTGTCTACCCAGTCCCATTCCTGAAAAATAGGACATTTCTTTCACCATTGCTACGACTTTTGGGTTCACATAATTTTATTTCTCGTTCATCAGAACTTGGACAGTTTTACTCTCATCAAAGTCGAACCCATTGAGAAGAAGGTCCTCCTCCCTGTGTTGGATTTCAAGAAGCGGAGTGGTGTCACTGAGCGAGGTTGGCAAGCCAGTTTCACCCGAAATGGTGATAGTTACTCTTTCTTTAATAAGTTTCACCTTTTGGTGCAGGGTTGACAGAACTGCTCTGATTGCCAGGTCATGTAGCCAAGGCCTTCTTAACAACAGTTTAAACGAGGCTGGCACGTCGAGAACATGGAACTTTACCTCACTTTCCAGCAGTTCCACTGTCACGATGAAAGTTACCAGCCATAGAACATCTTTTCATGTGTTGTCGTATGCTCGCACTCCTTGCATACTCGGCTTGAAATTTTGCGTTTTTAACCCTAAGCAGTAAGCAGTTCATAATGGGCACACATCGAGGGCTGAACCGTTGTCGACCAAAACAATCGGCACCCATTTCCCCAAACACTTGACAGTCAAATGCAGTGGTTTGTTGTAAGACGGTCCCTCTGTCGGAAAATCCTTATCACTAAAGGCGATTACATTGGGCTGCTTATCTGGTATCAACATTCCAACCAACTGGTCGGGGAAGATGTCAATTGGGATGTTTATACTGTTGAGTGCTTCAATATTGCCTGCCGGTGTTAATGGGAAGCCACGAGTAATCCCCAAATACTCACATTCGCTTATGTCTTCCTGAGCTGCTTCAAAACCACATCTTCCTCTTTGCTGTTCTGTTTCTCCCCTTGCTTTCTTGATTCTTCTATTCCCCTACTCGGTTGCCCCTTCTTTAGTTTAGCGGGCTTAAAATGCCTCCCACTTCTTGTAAGATGCTCTACTTGTTCTTCGGGTTCCCACAGGCCTTCAAACTGATTGGTTACTTCTCGGACTTCAGCCATTGGGTATCCTTCTCCTTGGAAGGTCTAAAAATCATCTACACTTGTCTTTCCTTGACTACCTTCTTTCCTAATTCCTCCAACTCCCCAGAGATCCTCTTCGATTCCCATCACGTTTTGTGAAAAACCAATGGGATTCTTCATTGATACCGGTCTCTAACTCGAAGAGCTGTGGCAACAATATCCCATCAAAAGGATCTTCGTAATCATATGGTGGGGAAGGAACCCAAGGTACCCACGGGCCCTCGTGGTCGTACGGTTCTTCCACAATTAGTTGTTATTTTGGTACATCCTCTCCTTCGTCATACTCTATGTCCATAAATTCTTGTTCCACTTCTTTCAATTTCCATAGATCGTTCTTTTTTAGGTACAAGATTTCTTCTACGTCGAGAGAGCATAAAATTGGCCCCATCGAGTAGAGGAGTTCTCGGCTTCGGCTCATGAAGAAGAACGATATACACTGAGGGATCGAACGCAGGACCCGCGGTTCCCAAAAGATTCACCTGGGGTCAATTCTTCCTCTTTTCTTCCTGTTCTTTCTTCTTCTCGGTTTCCTTACTGGCTGGTGACTTCTCTTCCTGTCCACTCTTGTTGTCGTCAACTTTCTTTCCCTCTAATGACTCTCCTATTTATGACACTTCTTTATCTGTCTCTTCAACTCTAGAGCTTGGTTTGGCTTCTCCATACTAGGCTGCCCCTCCATGCCACGCTGCATTGTTGCTCGGGATGGTCAGAATATGCCATTTGATGTCTATTTCAGTTTCCTCCAGGTCATCCAACGCCTCAATGCGTGCCAAATTCTCCCATAAACGTTTGATTTCTTCGTCTTCTTCATCATAACTGTCAGAAGGAGAGAGACCTTCCTCATGAATGATAAAGATCAGGAAGTCATCAAAACCATCATCTACCAATTCCTCGATAAGGTCGTTGATCAACAACACATCTCAGTCCAGACGACAAATCTGCAACGGGCTTTGGTTCCGTCACGGGGACTGAACTTCGTAGGATTGAAACCTTTCGCCCCTTCTTCAACAACATTCACATTCTGCTGAGCTGCGTGATTCGGCAAAGGATTGGTGGTCACATTCGGCTTCTGGACGGTAGTAGGTGGGGGAATCACCTTGTTTTCTATTAAATCTTGAATCTCATGTCGAAGCCTCATGCAGTTGTTGGTTAAATGACCATGCCCATGTTGGAAGGCACAGTACTGGGTTGGATTATATCAGGGTGACAAAAGGATTCAGTAGTAGGGTCGGCTCCAAAGGTTTTAGGAGACCCCTCTCAATCAGACGGCTTAAAATAGAAGTCAATGGGACGGTGAGATGGGTGAAGGTTCTTTTCTAGTTGTGGGGTTGGTTTTAGGTAGTTGGCTGGGCAGATGGATTAGCTTGCTTCGGATTCGGGTTCAGCAGGTTCACAGAATTGGTGGCATTGTTCGGGTTGTTGACATATGGCTTCTTGGCCGTTCTTTGACTCGATTCTCCTTTCTCGATATCCTCATACTGTAATGTATCCTCTATCTATATCCCAGCATTAGCTGCTCAAACATCATCAAAGGCTGCGTAATCAGATACTTTAGGAATTGTGGCTGCAGATTCTTCACCACCATCCTTAGTTGCTCCTTCTCAGTGGGCTGGTTTGTTATCTTAGTTGCCTTAGCTCTCCAACAGGTCAGAAATTCTACAAAAGACTCCTTGGCCTCCTGCCTAGTAGTCTCAAGCTCCTGAGTAGTGACATCGAGCTGGATGTTATAATTGTACATGTTGACAAACGCAGTAGTAATATCCTCCCAGGTTCTCGTTTTTGCAGCATCCAGCGACAGAAACCATTTTTGGGCGGCTCTCGACAAAGACCGCTGGAAAAGCTGAGCCTTTAATTGATCACTGATTCCCATTGGAGACAAGGTCCCCACATACATCCTCAGATGGATTCTTGGGTCTCTGGTTCTATCAAAATTTTCCATAACATGTATCTTGAACTTCTCGGGGAGTTTAACATCAGGGAACAGACAAAGCCCCTCCACATCCAACATGTAGTCTTCAACCCTTCGAGCCTTTCTCAAAATCTTCTCCAGTTTATCGACCTTATCAGACAAGATCTACTCCTTGGTGGTTAGGATTTTTAGGATTCCTGGTCGTATATGTGGGTATCGCTGCCGGTTGGGTTCCATCGGGTCCCACATTATCATCCCAAATATTATCTTCTACTCTATCCTCCTGGTCATTCGGGAGAATTATGTTGGGATCCGGATCCGAATCCGAGTTTGCAAGGCTTAGATCTACGCTTGGCACTGAGTCTGGATTCTGGCCTGATTGGTCACAGCAGTGTTAATCCCCTCAACTGTTCGCTGTAATTCCAGGATTGCCCTCATCATGTCAGCCATGGTTAGTTCCGGGTCTGCCATCGGTAACCTCATTTGTTCTACACGTCTGAGTCTTCCCTTCGGAGATCGAGCCCAAGTGCGTATAGGTTCTTCTCTGCACGAAGCTATTATCCTGGGTTTCTAAATTGAAAAGACTCGTGTAAACCGGAGAGTTCGTCAACCGAGGTCTAAACTCGAAACAATTTGCGTTCGGTAGCAGAACGGGTAAACGAAAACTAAAACTAAACGGGGTGTTAACCATACAAATAAAAGCATCCATAAAAAGAATCACATATCCTTAAAAAATTTATTGATCCTAAAAGAAGGGTTCTAAGAAGCTATATGCAACAGGAGAAAGTTGGTAAGTCTGCACTCAGTGTACCTTTTGAATAGAATTAAGAATATATCTCCCAATACTATGAATGGTGTAAGGCATGGTCAAACGGTACGTAATAACTCTTTTTGCCATATCTATGAGAGCATATGATCAGAAAGCTTGCTGACTTCCCCGACATAGCTCTGAGACAGTAAACTGGCCGAGGTATCCGATAGGCAGAGCGGGGGTTTTGAGAACCAAGCATGCAAATATGTACAATGCAAATGCGAATACCAATTAAAAGTTTACAACAAGATCCATCGATATTTCAAGTTAAGCCCTCTTATGATTTTTTTTTTTGAAAAACCAGTCTCAACAAGATCCATTGTATCGTGAATGCTTCATTTAATAACTCAACTCGACTTGAAATGATATAAATTTGTTAAGCTCTCGCTTAAGAGTATGTAGAAATACTCTTATAAAATCTAGGTCTTCTATCAAATTTGGTATCTTATAATAAGCTCGATTATAAGCACGAGCTCAGATAGACTCGTTTATGTTGTTTGAGCCAAGCTCGCACGGAATTATTTTAAATGAGCCGAGCTCAAACATGAATAGCCATTTTTTTGTTTTTGTTTTTGTTTTTGTTTTTGTTTTTAAGAATATTGCACTAATCTTGTACTTTTTCAGGGATGGAGAACACCTAAACATGTATCCTTGAAGAGTATGCATCTAACTTGATCTTTCGAATCAGCCGTTGTACAATTTACATGTGAGGCATATTAAGAACAATGCATATGGGATTAGATTTGTTCAACTTTGTTGTCAAGAGAAGTAGGCGGAGATTATTCAAGTTCAATATGATTGCTTATGGGAAACTTGGAAATGCCGCGTTGACTGCTACGGCTGCTGCTTTTTCTTTTTTCCCCGCCATTTGTACGTCTTTTCCCCTGTTTGATTTACGCTAAGCTGAGCTTTTCGCGTATTCTTAATTTACGCTAAGCTTTTCTTGTGCATTGAGCTCATCTGTATATTTTTATTTTTAGTTAATATACACTTAATTATCTAAAAAAAAAATTTCCTTGTGCAACCAGTTTGTTTTCTTGCGCGATTGTGTTAAGTAACCACTTATGGCGCATGTTTGGTGTAGTTGAGGTTCTGTATTTATAGATTATAGTGGAAAACATATAATTATAACTGTTTTTGTATTCTATAGATATGGGATGAAATGTCAGGAATCATTAGGGAAAGACTATGGAGGTTTTTCATTTCCTAAATGGTTTTTTTTTTAACGGTCGAAAACTACACAACAAAGTTTAAACATTCTAGCTTTCATTTCAGAATATAACATTGGGCCGCCCTCTTGGAAAAACACAGAGAGACACCAATTCCTGGAAACTAGAAGTCTGGTTCTAATTATAGATTCAAATGCCGCCACTGAAAAGGGAAAATTATTAAGAACTTTAAGAATATAATGTGAAACTTTTTACGTGAAATTTTTTACCAATAAAAAATATTAATTACATTATGTAAGTCATTTTTTGTTTTTAATCTATCCAATGGGAGTGTTTAGAAATGTTATTATTAGTAGTTTTTAATTTTTTATTATTATTTTTAGTTATAATTTATAAATTTTTTTAAATATTTATAATTTTTATTATAAATTATAATTTATAAATTATTAGCTAGTAGTTTTGTTAAAACACTACAAGTATAAGCGAGTTACTATTTTTTTATTTAGAATATTTTTTAATATATAATTAAATAAAAATATTGTATAAATAATAACACATGATATTTAAAACTATCGAATAATTACCGGTCAAAAGGAGATTTCTAGTTCCACTCCCACCCATAATCGAACGAAACTTCGGCGAAAGATCAGGCTCCGTACTTCAGTTGGAATCTTGTTCAAGAGCGCAACACAAAAACCATACAAGCATTTGACGTTGAAAGTGCCAATTAATATAAAAAGAAATACAATGACCACAAAAAACAACTTAACTAAATAAAGAAATATTACAATAAAGATCATAAACACATCTTAACTAAATAAAATGACTCTTACAGTCCAAGAGGCTAAGAAAAAACCAAAAAAAAAAAAATATATACAATGACTCACATATTTCAAATTAGACATACTAAAAAACACTATATCAAACATGCACTAAAATTAAAAATCCTAATCAAAGATTATCAAAGATCTTTTTTTCGAACAATCGAGAGGTTTATAATCTGTTCATCTATTTTTCTCTTATTTTCATCCCTAAAAACTGAAATTAATTTATCTTTACTTTTTTATTTTATCTTATCAGTCTCTTTGTTAAGAAAATAAGACTTCAAAATAGACCAATTTAAAGAAGAAGTTATATGAATGATTTTTTTTAATATTTTACTCCTTCTCAAAGTTATCCTCTTCAAAAGGAATGTTAAAGCCATTCAAAAACTTTAAAGAGTATAAAAATTTTAGGTTAACTCATTCTTGTTTCTTCATATCCCAATCTAACCTTTTTATGAATATTCACATTTTCCAGCGGATTACGGAGCTCAAATCCAAGTCTCTGAAAGCAACATTTCACACACAACGTAACATTCTGGAAAACCATATTGATATTGATATATAGGCCCTGTTTGGGCTAAATTTCTTTAATTTTATTTATTTATTTTTTCAGAACTTTTTTTATCTTTTGTTTAAATTTTTTTTATTTTTTGAATAGTCTCAATGAGATGAACGAAAAAAAGTAAATTTTTCTTTATCAAAAAATGACAAAAGTTCACTAAAAATAAAAATAGACTACATAAAATTTGGTTTATTAACTTATTTTTGTTTATTCTGAACTTTTTTTAACTCATCTTAATGAGAAGAATTAAAAAATAAAAAAATAATTAAAATAATTTTGCTAAAAATAAAAATAAATTAAATAAAATAAACAAATATTCTAAACATAGCCATAATATAACCCTTGATATAACAATAGTTGCCCAACTAATGCGCACGCGCGCACATATATATATATATATATATATATATATATTTATAAATTTAGGATTACAGTGCGTAATGAATGGCTATTACACATCTATATAATTTTACATTAATAAAATATATAGACACGTATATATTAAAAAAAATTTTATGAAAAATAAAAGAACAGCGAGAAGAAAAAAAAAGAAAAAAAAATAAAAAAACTTCAACTATTGACCGACTGAGAAGCCTATAAGGCTGCTAACCTCTTCACGTATATATGAAGACACTTTATTAATATGTGCCTATAAGGCTGCTAAGCTCTTCAAGTATATATGAACACGCTTTATTAATATATTGGCGTCAGGTTCCGTATTTGTAAATTAATATCTCCATGAAGTGACATATGGCGCGAATCAGACGGGCGAAGCTTCGCCGAAGCCAGCTTGGCTGCTTGGGTTTGGCAAACATGCCTGTGGACAGTTTTGGGAGGGACCTCCTTTCATGTGGTGGCTGATACATGCTATATAGATATTTTATATGGTCATGTTTGAGTAAATTGACTTATTTATTTATTTAATAAAATTAATTTTTTATTTTTAGTAAATTTTTTTATTTTTTAGTTAAATTATT
>JAULJZ010202858.1:0-69703 GCA_032270985.1 Heliamphora pulchella
ATGCTAAAACAGGAGCACTACATAACCTTTCTTTAATCTCAATAAATGCACGATTTTGCTCACTTCCCCAATTAAAATCAACTGATTTTTTAGCAATTTCAGTGAGCGGTGCAACCAGTGTACTAAAATCTTTGACAAAGCGTCGATAAAAACTAGCCAAACCTTGAAAACTTCTTACCTCCGTGATTGACTTTGGTGTGGGCCATTCTTTGATAGCCTTCACCTTTTCCTCATCTACCTCGATTTCTCTTGTGCTAACAACATAACCAAGAAACACAACTTTGTCCGAACAAAAAGAACATTTCTTTATATTGGGATATAATTTTTCTTTTCTCAAAACATCAAGCACACAATGCAAATGTTTTAAATGCTCATCTAAGTTCTTGCTATACACCAAGATATCATCAAAATAGCCCAAAAGGCATTACCAACCATTCGTACAATCCATATTTAGTTTTAAAGGCAATTTTTCATTCATCTCCCTCTCTCATCCTAATATGATGATACCTACTTTTCAAATCAATTTTTGTGAACACACATGATCCATGCAGTTCTTCTAACATGTCATCTAACCTAGGAATAGGATGTCTATCCTTTACCGTAATGTTGTTGATAGCCTGGCAATCAACGCACATTTGCCAAGTGCCATCCTTCTTAGGTACGAGCAATACTGGTACCGCGCATGGACTCAAGCTTTCTCTCACATGTCCTTTGGCCATCAACTGCTCAACCTGCCTTCGTAGTTCCTTTATCTCCTCCGGATTACTTCTATAGGCTGGTCGATTGGGGATCGATGCTACTGGTACAAAATCAATTTGATGCTCTATTCCCCTTATGGGTGGCAATCCACTAGGCACCTCGGTGGAAAACACGTCTTCATACTCCTGCAATAGAGAAACAACCACACTAGGCAAAGATTTGTCAAACTCGTTAGTATTAAAGCATGCCTCTTTGTACAGAAGTACAAACATAGGCTGGTTGGTATAAAAAGCGCTATTGACATCACTCGGTTTAGCATAAAAACTCATTTGTTTTTTTGTTCTCTCTTTTTGTACACTTCCTCTTTTCTTTTCACTCCCTTTTTTTTCTTCACTCTCATTTTTCTTTTCACTCTCTGTTTTTGAACTCTAAGTCTCACAATTTTTTAAAATTCATTTTCTCTTTTCAATTTCATTTAATCTTCATACACTTGTTTTGGAGTCAAAGGAACAAGAGTAATGGTCTTATTGTCTTTCACGAATGTATGCCGATTCTTGAACCCATCATGAGTAATCTTCCTGTCGAATTGCCACGGCCTGCCCAATAGTATGTGACCCGCATGCATGGGAACAACATCACAAATTACTTCATCCTTGTACTTCCCAATTGAGAAGGAAACAAACACTTGCTTGTTAACCTTGATCTCCCCATATTCATTTAACCACTGCAGCTTATATGGCCTAGGATGTTTCAAGAGAGGTAAATGTAACTTTTCAACTAAAGTAGTGCTAGCGACATTAGTACAACTTCCCCCCATCAATGATCATACTACAAACCTTGTTACTGATGCGGCATCTAGTATGAAAAATGTTCTCCCTTTGTTGTTCCATGTCATCCTATTTGACATGGGCACTTAAAGCACGCCTAGTCACAAGTGACTCACCCTTTGCCGAATACTCCACATCATCATCTCAAGCGGCCTCAGGTTGTGGCATTTGTTCATCCTCGCTCTCACTTTCAGTTTCCACTTCTCCATCAGCACGTGTAATCATGGTCCTCTTATTTGGACATTGTGAAGCTATGTGACCCACGCCCAAACAACGGAAACATTTAATGTCACGATTACGAGTTTGAGGTTCGGTTTTACCTTTGGTGGAGCTAGAAACTTCATCTCTCTTCTTGGGTGGTTCGGTTTTGGACTTGACAATAGCCCCGCTGTCTTTCTTCAAACCAGATCTCCATGAAGTAGATGAGCACGGATTTTGAAGTGAACGAGCCCCTTTCCTTTTAAGTTGTCATTCCATCTTTATTGCCATATGCACCATGTCCTCAAACTCTACGTAGTGTTGTAATTCTACTATGTTGGCAATATCCCGGTTCAGCCCATTCAAAAACATTGCCATGGTTGTTTCTCTATCTTCTTCGATGTTAGCCTGAATCATGGCTATCTCCATCTCCTTGTAGTAATCATCCACGCTCTGATAACCTTGAGTAAGGCATTGTAACTTATGATATAAATCCCCGTAGTAGTGACTTGGAACAAATTGCCTTCATCTCCTCCCATGTCTCAATAAGCCTCTCGTGGTTTCTCCTTCTGTTCATCACAAGTTGATCCCACCATATAATAGCATAATCAGTAAATTCAATAACGACGAGTTTTACCTTTTTCTCCTCAGAGTAATTATGGCACTCAAAAATCAACTCAACCTTCTTCTCCCATTCCAAGTATGCTTCCGGATCATTCTTCCCTTGGAACGATGGAATCTTCATCTTGATGCTTCCTAGATTTCTGTCAACTCCATCTCGCCATCTGGATCTCTTCGAAAATCTAGACTACCCCTTCTGCCTCTTGGTATGACCCTGCCGTCTCTGTTCAAAGGACCTTGATCCTCTTCATCGTTGAATTCAACCTCCTGGTCGTCATCAAAAGTACGCTCGTCTTGTCTTTTTTGATTTCTTCCTTCATGCTATGTAGCAATAATAGCATCTTGCCTATCCATCTGATCCTGGATTTCATTAAACACCACGTTCATGCGTTCAAATTGTTGCTGTGTAGCCTGCAACATGAGTGGCTATCTACGCTCGTCTGAACCTTCACCCCTGGAAAACATTTATTTGAAACTACAGAAACAAACAAATATTAGAAATAATTTCTCACACACTCCCTTTCGTGTTTGTACTCAAATAAAGTCACTCCAGTCGTGTATGCACTCTTTTGCCTTTTTTTTGATAATAAGCTTACCCACTCTTGCCTTTTACCGCTCTTGTTTCCCTTACAAGTTCTTTAAGAACTAATTGAACTTCAACCAAGGAACAACTTGTATTGTCCCAATTAGCAATAAATCCAAGAAACAAAAGGAAATAAAAGTGACACGGAATATACGGATGTTGGGGAGAAAAAAAGAAAAACGGAAAATACAAACGATGATATACGAAATGATGATATACGCAAACAATTGGAAAAACAAGGTTCTCTATATTAGCCACATAAAGTACTTGAATATTTATTGCCAAAAAAAACTTCTTCTTTCTCTTTTTTTTTTTATTTTTTTATAAATAAGGTTGGCAAACCTTAGCACACCACTACCGAAACCCTAGAATGCTGCCGCCACCACTTTTTTTTTTGTGCGGCTAAAACCCTGCAGAAACCCTAACCGCCAACTCAAACCCTAGCTTCCCTCCTTATGCAACACAAGATTTCAACAAAAGATATTGATTGATTAATTGATTGATCTCAAAAGATATTGATTTCAACACAAGATATGAATTTTAGAATCATAACAAAGTGTGGTCTCCAACAAAATAATGATTGAACCTTCTTCTTTTTTTTTAAACGAGGGAATAAAAACAAATGGACTCAAGCAAATATTAAAAACAAGGAATTGAAAAGAATTAAGAACAACGCTAAACAAGAAGGAATAAAAGAGAATAAGGATCAAGAAAAAACAAAGAATTAAGAACGACAAGAACGATACCTAGAAAATGCCTCGAAAAAACCCAAAACAATGAACGTAAAGGATAGATAAACCGGAATTGAAGCCTGAGCTTTGATACCAAATAATGTGAACCGCAAGGATTTGAATTCCCTTGAACCCACGAACAATTTGAACTAAACCCAAGAACATCAAAATCAAGGCAAGGAACGAATTTTGACCCGTTGAACTCTTGTTTCAAGAACCAAGACTGTAGCTAGGACGCCGCTAGGAAGAAACCTTGATAAGTCCTTTAGTTCATCAAGAACTATAATAGAAAGTTTTTCTCAAATAAAATTTCACTTCACTTTATTTATGTCAAAATAATACATGGAGGTTGCTTTATATAGGAGAAGGTTGGAAGTAATTCCTTGTTTCTAAGCAATGTGGGATAACATGTGCTAGGATCATGTGCTACGATTGCACCAATCCTTGCTAGCCAAAACTAAACCTAACTATATCCAATCATGGGCTGGCCGAAATAACTTAGGCCCAAACCCTTATTCTTCTTATAACAATTAAAAGCAAAACCCAACAAATTAAATAGTCTAACAAGCCCATAAGCATGAATATTAAACTCCAAAACATTAGGTTGTGCTTCTCTCCGTAGCTTGTATCACATGAAGTGGAGCATGTTCTACTTCTTATGATACCATCTTAAACGGTGAATTCTTATATAATAAATTGGCATGCTCGGTCCAAACAGATTGCACCAATCCTTGCATTGCGTCCTTGATCATCTTTGCTCTTAATCTTGTGATTGGCCCTTCGGGGACTTGCTACGGTTCTCTGAGACTCTGTTCACCATCTCTAAGATCACCTCGATTCCCATCACCTTGATTCCCAACACATGCGGTGGTATAAACACACTTGACACATTACCAACGTGTTAGCACATGGCATGCAAGGGTCATATGTAGTTGTAGAAGTTGTCATGTTGGGTGGTAGAAGTTGTCACATATGGTGGTAGAAACACACTTGATCTATGACCAAAGTTGTACCACGTGGCATGGAATTGTCACATTCAGTGGTAGAAATTATCATGTCCAGTGGTAGAAATGGTCACATAAGGTGGTAGAAACACACTTGACATATGACCGAAGTGTTAGCACATAGCATGCAAGTGTCATATCTAGTTGTAGAAGTTGTCATGTTTGGTGGTAGAAGTTGTCACATATGGAAGTAGAAACGCACTTGTCCTATGACCAAAGTTGTACCACATGGCATGGAAGGGTCACATTCAGTGGTAGAAGCTGTCATGTTTACTGGTAGAAGTGGTCACATATGGTGGTATAAACACACTTGACATATGACCAAAGTGTTAGCACATGGAATGCAAGGCTCATATATAGTTGTTGAAGTTGTCATGTTTAGTGGAAGAAGTTGTCACATATAGTGGTAGAAACACACTTGACTTATGACCAATGTTGTACCACGTGGCATGGAAAGGTCACATTCAGTGGAAGAAAGTTGTCATGTCCAGTGGTAGAAGTGGTCACATATGGTGGTAGAAACACACTTGACATATGACCGAAGTGTTAGCACATAGCATGCAAGGGTCATATCTAGTTGTAGAAGTTGCCATGTTAGGAGGTAGAAATGGTCACATATGGTGGTAGAAATACACTTGACCTATGACCAAAGTGTTAGCACACGACATCCAAGTGTCACATTCGGTGGTAGAAGTTGTCATCTAATGTTGTAGATGTGGTCACAATACGTGGTAGAAATACACATGATCTATGACTTAAGTTTTCACACAAGGCTTCCAAGTATCATATCGAGTGGTAGAAGTTGCCATCCTTGGTGGTAGAAGTGATCATATATGGTGGTAGAATCACACTTGACCTATGACCAAAAACTTATCACGTGGCATGGAAGGGTCACATGTAGTTGTAGAAGTTTTTTTTTTTGGGTAATTAATTGTAACTTAAAAGAAAAGAAAAAATGTACATGTTTCCAAGGAGCATACCTCAGGTAGTTACATCACTTACCAACATAACGAAAAAATGAAAACTAACAACAACTATGACACTTAACCCCGCCTAACGGCGGCGCACATAACTAGAAAACAAAACCATATATACCCTACGTGGATATGAGACAACAAAAGTATAAACTCGCCCAAGCACAACCTGCATTGGTAGGATGCCACCCAAAAACTAACTCAGCTGGCTAAACCCAAAATAACTGAAAATAGAAGCCAAAGCCAAAGCTAACTTTCCAATATCGAACAAGCTAGGATTATTGAAAATTCCTAATTCCTGCTGAAGATCGGGTCCTCGATATGGTCACAGGTTCTAAAATTTAGGAAAGAAAAAGAGAGAGTAACATCCAACAAGAGCATTGAGAGGATAGTCGGCACCTATAACCCAAATTGCTCAGCAATAAAAATCGGTCCTTAACAGCGCTAAGAAGGCATCCAAACCCCACAAGCGAGGGAAGTCAAAGAAATAAATTCTCTACGCAATAGAATCTTCGCTCGGAAAACCATCGAGCCTATCTTCGCATCTAAGCGAGTAAAATTAAACACCTCCCTAACAATGTAAAAATCTAATAAGATCACTGAGCACCAAAACAAACTCCAAAGCCCATCCAAGCAAAACAACAAGATCGCATAACACCTCGCAATCGGCTTCACCAAAAAACATCGCAAACATTATTGCACCCGGTTATTTCAAACCCTTGTGCAGCACCTACTTACTTCAAACCACTAAGGCAGCTTAGCAATAGAACCCCAGTTGCAAAAGCGCCCTAAACACGTAATAACATCACACCAACTCACTGAACTGCAGCTTTAAGGTGCAAACCTGCTAAACAACAATCAATGCTCCACTTTTCAGAAGATAGGCCCACACACCGCTAACAGCCAGGCGCAAACCACGCGCATTGACCAGGCGTGTCCCTCCTATCATCTTCTTCAAGCAATTCATTGAAGCAATTTCAGGACCACAAATCCACGCATCAGACCACAAAACCACTCATCAGACCACAAAACCGCCACTAGTTTTGCAAAACAATGTCATCGCTGAACGCGTAGCTTAACAGCACGAGGGCTCCAGTTCCGTACAGAGTCCTCCCCTGCCTCTTTAGAACATCAACGACGTCCTTGGCGGTCAGTGTCTTCCTCCGCGCGTGCTTGGTGTAGGTCACGGCGTCGCGAATGACGTTCTCGAGGAAGAGCGTCGCGAGTCGTCTGTTGATCCGCTTCACTCCACCCTGCCACGCAAGGCGGCGAATCACCAGCTTAGTGATGCCCTGAATGTAGTCGCGGAGGACTTTCCGGTGACGCGTGGCTCCTCCATTGCCCAAACCCTTGCCCAATTCCTTGTCGCCCTTTCCCCTTCCGGACATTTTCTAGCACAACTTCTCTGAAGCAACTGGAACTTTTATTTTCAAAAACAAACTCGAACCAGAATATCCATGGGAACCGTGATTTGGAGAGGTAGAAATCTTCAAAACACAAAAAAACATAAGCACGCTCCAGCGCCAACACCCCCCATAGCACTCTCAGATACACCCCACCATTGCTATGGGTGTGATTCTAGTTGTAGAAGTTGTCATGTTTAGTGGTAGAAGAGGTTAAATATGGTGGTAGAAACACACTTTACCTATGACCAAAGTGTTAGCACATGAATTCCAAGTGTCACATTCTGTGGTAGAAGTTGTCATCCTTAGTGGTAGAAGTGGTCACATATGGTGGTATAAACACAATTGTCATATGACCAAAGTGTTAGCACATGGCATGCAAGAGTCATATCTAGTTGTAGAAGTTGTCATGTTGGGTGGTAGAAGTTGTCACATATGGTTGTAGAAACACACGTGTCCTATAACCAAAGTCGTAGCACGTGGCATGGAAGGGTCACATTCAGTGGTACAAGCTGTCAATTTAAGGGGTAGAAGTGGACATATATGGTGGTAGAAACACACTTGACATATGACCAAAGTGTTTTTACATGGCATGGAAGGGTCACATTTAGTGGTAGAAGTTATCATGTTGGGTTATAGAAGTGGCCACATATGGTGGTAGAACCACACTTGACCTATGACCTAAGTGTTAGCTCATGGCATGCAAGAGTCATATCTAGTGATAGAAGTTGTCATATTGGTTGGTAGAAGTTGTCATATATGGTTGTTGAAACACACTTGACCGATGACCAATGTCTTACCATATGGCATGGAAGGTTCACATTTAGTGGTAGAAGTTGTCATGTTCAGTGGACGAAGTGGTCACAAGAGGTGGTAGAAATACACATGACCTATTACATAAGTTTTATCCTTTGGCTTTCAAGTGTCATATCTAGTGGTAGAGGTTGTCATTCTTTGTGGTAGATGTAGTCACATATGGTGGTATCAACACACTTGTCATATGACCAAAGTGTTAGCACATGGCATGCGAGTGTCGTATCTAGTTGTAGAAGTTGTCAAGTTGGGTGGTAGAAGTTATCATATATGGTGATAGAAGCACTCTTGTCCTATGACTAAAGTCGGACCACGTGTCGTGGAACGGTCACATTTAGTGGTAGAAGATGTAATGTTGAGTGGTAGAAGTCGTCTCAAATGCTGGTAGAAACACCCTTGACCTATGACCAAAGAGTTAGCACGGGGAATCCATATGTCACATTCGGTGGTAGAAGAGGTCATAATTGGTGGGAGAAACACACTAGACCTATTACATAAGTTTTGCAAAGGGGCATCCAAGTGTCATATCAAGTGGTAGAAGTTTTCATACATGGTGGTAGAAGTGGTTACATATGGTGGCATAAACACATTTAACCTATGACAAAAGTTTTACCACGTGGCATGGAAGGGTCACAATCAGTGGTAGAAGTTGTCATATTTAGTGGTAGAAGTAGTCACATAAGGTGGTATAAAGACACTTGACATATGACCAAAGTGTTAGCACATGGCATGCAGAGGTCGTATATAGTTGTAGAAGAGTCATGTTTGGTGGTAGAAATTGTCACATATGATGGTAGAAACACACTTGACCTATAACCAAAGTTGTACCACGTGGCATAGAAGGGTCACATTCAGTGGTAGAAGTTGCCATGTCTAGTGGTTGAAGTGATCTCATATGGTGGTAGAAACACACTTGACATATGACCAAAGTATTAGCACATGGCTTGCAAGAATCTAATTGTAGAAGTTCTCATGTTGGGTGGTAGAATTAGTCACATATGGTTGTAGAAACACACTAGACCTATGACCAAAGTTGTACCCCGTGGCATGGAAGAGTCACATTCAGTGGTAGAAGTTGTCATGTTGAGTGGGAGAAGTCGTCACATATGGTAGTAGAAACACCTTTGACCTATGACCAAAGTGTTAGCACAAGGCTTCCATGTGTCACATTCGGTGGGAAAAGTTTTCATCTTATGTTGTAGAACTGGTCATAATTGGTGGTAGAAACCACTTTACCCATTACGTAAGTTTTCCAACGGTGCTTCCAAGTGTCATATCATGGGTTAGAAGTTGTCATACTTGGTCGTAAAAGTGGTCATATATGGTGGTATAAACAAACTTGAACTATGGGCAAAGTCTTACCACATGGCATGGAAAGGTCACATTTAGTGGTAGAAGTTGTCATTGTTAGTGGTAGAAGTGGTCACATATGGTGGTATAAACACACATGACATATATCATTAAAGAGTTAGCACTTGCCATGCAAGGGTCATTTATAGTTGAAGAATTTGTGATGTTGGGTGGAAAAAGTAGTCACATATAGTGGTAGAAACACACTTGACCTATGACCAATGTTGTACCACGTGGTCTGGAAGGCTCACATTCAGTGGTAGAAGTTGTCATGTTGAGTGGGAAAAGTCGTCACATACGGTGGTAGAAACACCCATGACCTATGACCAAAGTGATAGGTCGTCACATTAAGTGATCAAAGTGTTAGCACATGGCATGCAAGGGTCATATATAGTTGTAGAAGTTGTGATGTTGGGTGGCAGAAGTAGTGACATATGGTGGTAAAAACACACTTGACCTATGACCAAAGTTGTAACACGTGGCATGGAATGGTCACATTTAGTGGTAGAAGTTGTCATGTCCCGTGGTAGAAGTGGTCACATATGGTGGTAGAATAACACTTGACATATGACCAAAGTGTTAGCACATAGCATGCAAGGGTCATATCTTGTTGTAGAAGTTGTCATGTTAGGAGGAAGAAATAATCACATATGGTGGTAGAAATACACTTGATCAATGACCAAAGTGTTAGCACACGGCATCCAAGTGTCACATTCGGGGAAAGAAGTCCTCATCTATTGTTGTAGATGTCTTCACAATACGTGGTAGAAATACACATGATCTATGACTTAAGTTTTAACACAAGGCTTCCAAGTTTCATATCGAGCGGTAGAAGTTGTCATCATTGGTGGTAAAAGTGGTCATATATGGTGGTAAAAACACACTTGACCTATGACCAAAGTCTTATCACGTGGCTTGGAAGGGTCACATGTAGTTGTAGAAGTTGTCATGTTTAGTGGTGGAAGAGGTTAAATATGGTGGTAGAAACACATTTTACCAACGACTAAAGTATTAGCACAAGGCATCCATGTGTCACATTCGGTGGTAGAAGTGGTCATATATGGTTGTATAAACACACTTGTCATATGACCAAAGTGTTAGCATATGGCATGCTAGGGTCATATCTAGTTGTAGAAGTTGTCATGTTAGGTGGTAGAAGTTGTCACATATGGTTGTAAAAACACATTTTTCCTACGACCAAAGTCGTAGCACGTGGCATGGAAGGGTCACATTCAGTGGTACAAGTTGTCATGTTTAGTGGTAGAAATGGACATATATGGTGGTAGAAACACACTTAACATATGACCAAAGTGTTTGTACATGGCATGGAAGGGTCACATTCTGTGATAGAAGTTGTCAAATGTTGGGTTGTAGAAGTGGCTACATATGGTGGTAGAACCACACTTGACCTTTGACCTAAGTATTAGCTCATGGCATGCAAGAGTCATATCTAGTGGCAGAAGTTGTCATATTGGGTGGTAGAAGTGGTCATATATGGTTGTTGAAACACACTTAACCTCCGAACAAAGTCTTACCATATGCCATGAAAGGTTCACATTTAGTGGTAGAAGTTGTCATGCT
Source organism: Heliamphora pulchella (assembly GCA_032270985.1). Classification (NCBI taxonomy): domain Eukaryota; kingdom Viridiplantae; phylum Streptophyta; class Magnoliopsida; order Ericales; family Sarraceniaceae; genus Heliamphora; species Heliamphora pulchella. The sequence continues at coordinate 10,785 of JAULJZ010202858.1, forward strand.
CATGGGTAGAAGTGCTCACCATAGGTGGTAGAAACACACTTAACCTATTACATAAGTTTTACCCTGTGGCTTTCAAGTGTCATATCTAGTGGTAGAAGTTGTCATTCTTTGTGGTAGATATGGTCACATATGGTGGTTTCAACACATTTTTCATATGACCAAAGTGTTACCACATGGCATGCAAGTGTCATATCTAGTTATAGAAGTTTTCAAGTTGGGTGGTAGAAGTTGTCATATATGGTGGTAGAAGCACTCTTGTCCTATGACTAAAGTCGTACCACGTGTCGTGGAAGAGTCACATTTAGTGGTAGAAGTCGTCACAAATGCTGGTAGAAACACCGATGACCTGTGACCAAAGTATTAGCACAGGGCATACATTTGTCACATTCGGTGGTAGAAGAGGTCATAATTGGTGGAAGAAACACACTTCATCTATTACGTAAGTTTTCCAACAGGCCTTCCAAGTGTCATATCAAGTGGTAGATGTTTTCATACTTGGTGGTAGAAGTGGTCACATATGGTGGTATAAACACACTTAACCTTTGGCCAAAGTCTTACCACGTGGCATGGAAGGGTTACATTCTGTTGTAGAAGTTGTCATGTCTAGTGGTAGAAGTGGTCACTTATGGCGGTAGAAACAAACTTGACATATGACCAAAGTGTTAGCACATGGCATGCGAGAATCTAGTTGTAGAAGTTGTCAAGTTGGGTGGTAGAAGTTGTCACATATGGTAACAGAAACACACTTGACCTATGACCAAAGTTGTACGACGTGACATGAAATAGTTACAATCAATGGTAGAAGTTGTCATGTTGAGTAGGAGAAGTCGTCACATATGGTAGAAACACTCTTGACCTATGACCAAAGTGTTAGCATAGGACATCCATGTGTCACATTCGGTGGTAGAAGTTTTCATCTTATGTTGTAGAAGTGGTCATAATTGGTGGTAGAAACACACTTGACCTATTACATAAGTTTTGCAATGGGGATTCCAAGTGTCATATCAAGTTGTAGAAGTTGTTATCTTATGTTGTAGAAGTGGTCATAATACATGGTAGGAAGACTCTTCACCTATTACAAAAGTTTTCCGGCGTGGCTTCCAAATGTCATATCCAGTGGTAGAAGTTGTCACCCTTAGTCGTAGAAGTGGTGACAAATGGTAGTATAAACACACTTTACATATGACCAAAGTGTTAGCTGCTCGCATGCAAAGGTCGTATCAAGTGGTAGAAGTTGTCAAACTTGGTGGAAAAAGTGGTCACATAAGGTGGTATAAACACACTTGACCTATGACAAAAGTCTTACCACGTGGCATGGAAGGGTCACATTCAGTGATAGAAGTTGCCATCCTTTGTGGTAGAAGTGGTCGTATATGGTGCTATAAGCCCACTTGACATATGACCAATGAGTTAGCACATGGCATGCAATGGTCATATATAGTTGTAAAAGTTATGATGTTGGGTGGTAGAACAAGTCATATATGGTGGTAGAAACACACTTGACCTATGACCAAAGTTGTACCACGTGGCATGGAAGGGTCACATTCAGTGGAAGAAGCTGTCATGTCTAGTGGTAGAAGGGGTCACATATGGTGGTAGAAACACATTTGACATATGACCAAAGTGTTAGCACATGGCATGCAAGGGTCATATATAGTAGTAGAAGTTGTCATAATGGGTGGTAGAAGTTGTCACATATGGTGGTAGAAGCACACTTGACCTACGACCAAAGTTGTTCCACATGGCATGGAAGGGTCATATTCAGTGGTATATGCTGTCATGTCTAGTGGTAGAAGTGGTCACATATGGTGGTAAAAAAACACTTGACATATGACCAAATTATTAGCACATGGCATGGAAGTGTCATATCTAGCTGTAGAAGTTGTCATATTGGGTGGTAAAAAGTAGTCACATATGATGGTAGAAATACACTTGACCTACGGCCAAAGTTATACCACGTGGCATGGAAGGGTCGCATTCAGTGGTAGAAGTTGTCATGTCTAGTGGTAGAAGTGGTTATATATGGTGGTAGAAACACACTTGACATATGACCAAAGTGTTAGCACATGGCATGTAAGGGTCATCTCCAATTGTAGAAGTTGTCATGTTGAGTGGGAGAAGACGCCACATATAGTGGTAGAAACACCATTGACCTATGACCCAAGTGTTTGCACAGGACATCCATGTGTCACATTCGGTGGTAGAAGTTTTCAACTTATGTTGTAGAAGTGGTCATAATTGGTGGTAGAAACACACTTGACCAATTACATAAGTTTTGCAATGGAGCTTCCAAGTGTCATATCAGTTGTAGAAGTTGTCAGCTTATGTTGTAGAAGTGGTCATAATAGGTGGTAGAAACACATTTGACCGATTGCATAATTTTTCCCGCGTGGCTTCCATGTGTCATATCCTGTGGTAGAAGTTGTCATCCTTACTGGTAGAAGTGGCCACATATGGTGGTATAAACACACTTTACATATGACCAAAGTGTTAGCTGCTGGCGTGCAAAGGTCATATCAAGTGGTAGAAGCTGTCAAACTAGGTAGTAGAAGGGGTCACATATTGTAGTATAAACACACTTGACCTATGACCAAAGTCTTACCACGTGGCATGGAAGGGTCACTTTCAGTGGTAGAAGTTGTCATCTTTAGTGGTAGAAGTGGTCACAAATGGTGGTATCAATACAGTTGACCTATGACCAAAGAGTTATCACGTGGCTTGCAAGAGTCATATATAGTTGTAGAAGTTGTGATGTTGGGTGGTAGAAGTAGTGACATATGGTGATAGAAAAACACTTGACCTATGACCAAAGTTGTACCATGTGGCATGGAAGGATCATATTCTGTGGTAGAAGTTGTCATGTCTAGTGGTAGAAGGGGTCACATATGGTGGTAGAAACACATTTGACATATGACCAAAGTGTTAGCAATGGCATGCAAGTGTCATATCTAGTTACAGAAGTTGCCATGTTGGGTGGTAGAAGTTGTCACATATAGTTGTAGAAACACACTTGTCCTATGACCAAAGTCATACCACGTGGCAAGGAAGGGTCACATTTGGTGGTAGGAGCTGTCATGTTTTGTGATAAAAGTGGTAACATTCAGTGGTATATGCACACTTGACATATGACCCAAGTGTTAACGCACATGGCTTGCAAGGGTCATACATAGTTGCAGAAGTTGTCATTTTGGTGGTAGAAGTTGTCACATATAGTGGTAGAAACACACTTGACCTATGACCAAAGTTGTACCACGTGGCAGGGAAGGGTCACATTCAGTGGTAGAAGTTGTCATGTCCAGTGGTAGAAGTGGTCACATATGGTGCTAAAAACACACTTGGCATATGAGCAAAGTGTTAGCACATGACATGCAAGGGTTATATATAGTTCTAGACGTTGCAAAGTTGGGTGATAGAAGTTGTCACATATAGTAGTAGAAACACACTTGACCTATGACCAATGTTGTACCACGTTGCTGAAAGGGTCACATTCAGTGGTAGAAGTTGTCATGTCTAGTGGTAGAAGTGGTCACATATGGGGGTATAAACACACTTAACATATGACCAAAGTTTTAGCACATGGCATGCAAGGGACATATATAGTTGTAGAAGTTTTTATGTTGGGTAATAGAAGTTGTCACATATTGTGGTAAAATCACACTTAACCTATTGCCAAATTTTTACCACGTGGCATGGAAGGGTCACATTCAGTGGTAAAAGTTGTCATGTCCAGTGGTAGAAGTGGTCACATATCGTGGTAGAAACACACTTGACATATGACCAAAGTGCTAGCACATGGCATGCAAGGGTCATATATAGTTATAGAAGTTGTCATGTTGGGTGGTAGAAGTGGTCAGATATGGTGGTAGAAACACACTTGACCTACGACCAAAGTTGTATCACGTGGCATGGTAGGGTCACATTCAGTGGAAGAAGTTAACATATCTAGTGGTAGAAGTGGTCACATATGGTGGTAAAAACACACTAGACATATGACCAAAGTGTTTGCACGTGGCTTGCAAGAGTCGTATCTAGTTGTAAAAGTTGTCATGTTAGGTGGTAGAAATATTCACATATGGTGGTAGAAACACACTTGACCTATGAACAAAGTTGTCCCACGTGGTATGAAGCACACTCGAGTGGTAGAAGTTGCCATCTTTAGTGATAGAAGTTGTCACATATGTTGGTATAAAAACACTTTACATATAACCAAAGTGTTTGCTGCATGCAAAGGTCATATCAAATGGTAGAAGTTGTCAAACTTGGTGGTAGAAGTGGTCACAAAATGTGGTATAAACACCCTTGACTTATGACAAAAGTCTTACAACGTGGCATGGAAGGGTCACATTCGGGGGTAAAAGTTTTCATCCTTAGAGATAAAATGGGTCACATATGGTGGTCTAAACACACTTGACATATGACCAAAGATTTAGCACACGGCATGCAAGGGTCACATATAGTTGTAGAAGTTGTGATGTTGGGTGGTAAGTGTAGTCACATAAGGTGGTGGAAACACAATAGACCTTTGACCAAAGTTGTACCGCGTGGCTTGGAGGGGTCACATTATGCGGTAGAAGTTGTCATGTAGAGTGAGAGAATTGGTCACATATGGTGATAGAGACACCCTTGACTTATGACCATTGTGTTTGCATCGGGCATCCTTGTGTCACATTCGGTGGTAGATGTTTAGATCATATGTGGTAGATGTGGTCATAATTGGTGGTCAAAATACATTTGACATATTACATAAGTTTTGCAACGGGGCTTCCAAGAGTCATATCGAGTGGTAGAAGTTATCATACTTGGTGGTAGAAGTGGTTACATATGGTGGTATAAACACACTTGGCCTATGACCAAACTCTTACCACGTGGCATGAAAATGTCACAATCAGTGGTAGAAGTTGTCATTCCTTAGAGGTAGAAGTGGTCACATATGGTAGTATAAAAAAACTAGAGATAGGACCAAAGTGTTAGCACATGGCATGCAAGGGTCATATATAGTATAGATGTTGTCATGTTTGGTGGTAGAAGTTACCACATATGGTGATAGAAACTCACTTGACCTATAACCATAGTCGTACCACGTCGCTTGCAATGGTCACATTCAGTGGTAGAAATTGTCATGTCTCGTGGTAGAAGGGGTCACATATGGTGGTAGAAACACACTTTACATATGACCAATGTGTTAGCACATGCCATGCAAGTGTCATATCTAATTGTAGAAGTTGTCATGTTGGGTGGGAGAAGTTGTAACATATGGTTGTAGAAACACACTTGTCCTATGACCAAAGTTGTACCACGTTGCATGGAAGGGTCACATTCAGTTGTAAAACTTCTCATGTGTAGTGGTAGAAGTGGTCACATATGGTGGTATAAGCACGCTTGACATATGAGCAAACAATTAGCACATAGCATGCAAGGGTCATATGTAGTTGCAGAAGTTGTCATGTTGGGTGGTACAAGTTGTCACATATGGGGATAGAAACACATTTAACTTATGACCAAAGTTATAACACGTGGCTGGAAGGGTCACATTTAGTGGTAGAAGTTGTCATGTCTAGTGGTAGAAGTGGTCACATATGGTGGTAGAAACACACACATGACATATGACAAAAGTGTTAGCACATGGCGTGCAAGGGTCATTTCTAGTTATAAAAGTTGTCATGTTGGGTGGTAGAAATAGTCACATATGGTGGTAGACACACACTTGACCTATGACCAAAGTTGTACCCCGTGGCATGGAAGCGTCACATTCAGTGGTAGAAGTTGTCATGTTGGGTGGGAGAAGTCTTCACATATGGTGGTAGAAACACCCTTGACCTATGACCAAAGTGTTAGCAAAGGGCATCTAAGTATCACATTCGGTGGTAGAAGTTTTCATCTTATGTTGTAGAAGTGGTCATAATTGGTGGTAGAAACACACTTGACCTATTAAATAAGTTTTGCAATGGGGCTTCCAAGTGTCATAAGTAGTTGTAAAAGTTGTCATAATAGGTGGTAGAAACAAATTTGACCTATTACATAAGTTTTCCCACATGGCTTCCAAGTGCCATGTCCAGTGGTCGAAGTTGTCATCCTTAGTGGTAAAAGTGGTCACATATGGTGGTACAAATATACTTTACATATGACAAAAGTGTTAGCGACTGGCATGCGAAGGTCTTATCAAGTGGTAGAAGTTGTCAAACATGGTGGTAGAAGTGATCATATATGGTGATATAAACACACTTGACATATGACTAAAGAGTTAGCACATGGCATGCAAGGGTCATATATAGTTGTAGAAGTTGTCATGTTTGGTGGTAGAAATTGTCACCTAGGGCGGTAGAAATACACTAAACCTATGACCCAAGTGTTAGCACATGGCATGCAAGGGTCATATCTACTTGCGCAAGTTATCGTGTTGGGTGGTAGAAGTAGTCACATAGGGTGGTAGAAACACATTTGACATATGACCAAAGTGTTAGCATATGTCATGCAAGTGTCATATCTAGTTGTAGAAGTTGTCACATATGGTTGTAGAGACATGCTTGTCCGATGACCAAAGTCATGCCACGTAGCTTGGTAAGGTCACATTTAGTGGTAGAAACAGTCATTTTAGAAGTGGTCACATATGGTGGTATATACACACTTGACATATGACCAAAGTGTTAGCACATGGCATGCTAAGGTCATATATAGCTGTAGAAGTTGTGCTAACACTTTAGTTATATGTCAAGTGTGTTTCTACCACCATATGAGACCACTTCCATCACAAGGCATGACAATTTCTACCACTGAATGTTACAATGCCATGCCACGTGGTACAACTTTGGTCATTGGTCAAGTATGTTTCTACCCGCATATGTGACTACTTCTACCACCAAACATCACAACTTCTACAACTATATATGACCCTTGCATGCCATGTGCTAACTCATTGGTCATATGTCTAGTGTGTTTATACCATCATATGTGACCACTTCTAGAACTAAGGTTGACAACTCCTTCCACTGAATGTGACCCTTCCATGCTACGTAGTAAGACTTTGGTCATAGGTCAAGTGTGATTGTGCCACCCTATGTGACCACTTCTACCACCATGTTTGACAACTTCTACCACTTGATATGACCTTTGCATGCCAGCAGCTAACACTTTGGTCATATGTAAAGTGTGTTTGTACCACCATAAGTGACCACTTCTACCACAAAGGACGACAACTTCTACCACTGGATTTGACACTTGGAAGCCAAGCCGGAAAACCTATGTAATAGGTCAAATGGGATTCTACCACCAATTAGGACCACTTCTACAACATAAGATGACAACTTCTACAACTAGATATGACACTTGGAAGCCCCATTGCAAAACTTATGTAATAGGTCAAGTGTATTTCTACCACCTATTTTGAGTACTTCTACACCATAAGATGAAAACTTCTACAATTGAATGTGACACATTCATACCATGTGCTAACACTTTGGTCATTGGTCAAGGGTGTTTCTACCACCAAATGTGATGACTTGTAACACTCAACATGACAACTTCTATCACTGAATGTGACTCTTCCATGCCACGTGGTACAACTTTGGTCGTAGGTCAAGTTTGTTTCTACCACTATATTTGACTACTTCTACCACCCAACATGACAACTTCTACAACTGGATATGACCCTTTGCATGCCATATGATAATACTTTGGTCGTATGTTAAATGTGTTTCTACCACCTGACCCTCGCTTGCCATGTGCTAATACATTGGTCATATGTCAAGTGTGTTTATACCACCATATGTGATAACTTCTACAACTAAACATGACAACTTCTGCAACTGAATGTGACCCTTCCATGCCGCGTGGTACGACTTTGGTCATAGGACAAGTGTGTTTCTTTAACCATATGTGACAACTTCTACCACCCAACATGACAACTTCTACAACTAGATATGACACTTGCATGCCATGTGCTAACACTTTGGTCATATGTCAAATATGTTTCTACAACCAAATGTGACCACTTCCACCACAAGACATGACAATTTCTACCACTGATGTGACAATTCCATGCCACGTGGTACAACTTTGGTCATTGGTCAAGTGTGTTTCTAACAGCATATTTGACTACTTCTACCACCCAACATGATAACTTCTACAACTATATATGACCCATGCATGCCTTGTGCTAACACATTGGTCATATGTCCAGTGTGTTTATACCACCATATGTGACCACTTCTTCCACTAGACATGACAGCTTCTACAACTGAATGTGTGCCTTCCATGCCACGTGGTACGACTTTGGTCATAGGACAAGTGTGTTTCTACAACCATATGTGACAACATCTACCACCCAACATGACAACTTCTACAACTACATATGACTCTTGCATGCCATGTGCTAACATTTTTGTCATATGTCAAGTGTGTTTCTGCCACCATAAGTGACCATTTCTACCACTAAACATGACAACTTCTACCACTGAATGTGACCCTTCCATGCCACGTGGCACGACTTTGGTCATAGGACAAGTATGTTTCCACAACTATAGGTGACAACTTCTACCACCCAGCATGACAACTTCTACAACTAGATATGACACTTGCTTGCCTTGTTCAAACACTTTAGTCATTTGCCAAGTGTGTTTCTACCACCATATGTGAACAATTCCACCAAAAGACATGACAATTTCTACCACTGAATGTGACCACCATTCCATGCCACGTGGCACAACTTTGGTCATTGGTCATGTATGTTTCTACCCACATATGTGACTACTTCTACCCCCCAACATCACAACTTCTACAGCTCTATATGACCCTTGCGTTCCATGTTCTAACTCTTTGGTCATATATCAAGTGTGTTTATACCACCATATGTGACCACTTCTACCACTAAATATGACAGCTTCTACCACTGAATGTGACCCTTCCACGCCATGTGGTACGACTTTGGTCATAGGACATGTGTGTTTCTACAACCATATGTGACGACTTTTTCCACTCCACATGACAACTTCTACTACTAGATATGACACTTGCATGCCAAGGGCTAACACTTTAGTTATATGTCAAGTGTGTTTCTACCACCATATGTGACCACTTCCATCACAAGACAAGACAATTTCTACCACTGAATGTGACAATTCCATGCCACGTGGTACAACTTTGGTCATTGGTCAAGTATGTTTCTATCTGCATATGTGACTACTTCTACCACCCAACATCACAACTTCTACAACTATATATAACCCTTGCATGCCAAGTGCTAACTCATTGGTCATATGTCAAGTGTGTTTATACTATCATATGTGAACACTTTAGCACTAAGGTTGACAACTCCTACAACTGAATGTGACCCTTCGATGCCACGTAGTAAGACTTTGGTCGTAGGTTTAGTGTGATTGTGCCACCCTATGTGACCACTTCTACCACCAAGTTTGACAACTTCTACCACTTGATATGACCTTTGCATGCCAGCAGCTAACACTTTGGTCAATGTAAAGTGTGTTTGTACCACCATCAGCGACCACTTCTACCACAAAGGATGACAACTTCTGCCACTGGATTTGACACTTGGAAGCCACGCCGGAAAACCTAAGTAATAGGTCAAATGGGATTCTACCACCAATTAGGACCACTTCTACAACATAATATGACAACTTCTACATCTAGATACGACCTTTGGAATCCCCATTGCAAAACTTGTGTAATAGGTTAAGTGTATTTTTACCACCTATTTTGAGTACTTCTACACCAAAAGCTGAAAACTTCTACCACCGAATGTGACACATGGATACCCTATTCTAACACTTTGGTCATTGGTCAAGGGTGTTTCTACTACCAAATGTGACTACTTGTAACACTCACCATGACAACTTCTATCACTGAATGTGACTCTTCCATGCCACGTGGTACAACGTTGGTCATAGGTCAAGTGTGTTTCTACCACTATATGTGACTACTTCTACCACCCAACATGACAACTTCTACAACTGGATATGACCCTTTGCATGCCATGTGCTAACACTTTGGTCGTTTGTCAAATGTGTTTCTACCACCATATGTGACCACTTCTACCACCCAACATGACAACTTCTACAACTATATATGACCCTTGCTTGCCATGTGCTAACACTTTGGTAATATGTTAAGTGTGTTTCTACCACCATATGTGACAACTTCTACGACTAAACATGACAACTTCTGCCACTGAATGTTCACCCCTTCCATGCCACGTGGTACGACTTTGGTCACTAGACAAGTGCGTTTCTACCACCATATGCCACAACTTTTACCCCCCAACATAACAACTTCTACAACTAGATATGACACTTGCATGCCATGTGCTAATATTTTGGTCATTTGTCAAATATATTTCTACCACCATATGTGACTATTTCCACCACAAGACATGATAATTTCTTCCACTGAATGTGACCATTCCATGCCACGTGGTACAACTTTGGTCATTGGTCAAGTGCGTTTCTAACAGCAAATGTGACTACTTCTACCACCGAACATGATAACTTCTACAACTATATATGACCCATGCATGCCATGTGTTAACACGTTGGTCATATGTCCAGTGTGTTTATATCACCATATGTGACCACTTCTTCCACTAGACATGACAGCTTCTACCACAGAATGTGACCCTTCCATGCCACGTGGTACGACTTTGGTTATAGGACAAGTGTGTTTTTACAACTATATGTGACAACTTCTACCACTCGACATGATAACTTCTATAACTAGATATGACTCTTGTATGCCATGTGTTAACATTTTTGTCATATGTCAAGTGTGTTTCTACCACCATATGTGACCATTTCTACCACTAAACTTGACAACTTCTACCATTGAATGTGACCCTTCCATGCCACGTGGTACGACTTTGGTCATAGGACAAGTGTGTTTCTACAACCATATGTGACAACTTCTACCACCCAACATGACAACTTCTATAACTAGATATGACACTTGCATGCCATGTACGAACACTTTGGTCATATGTCAAGTATGTTTCTACCACCATATGTGACCACTTCCTCCAAAAAACATGACAATTTCTACCACTGAATGTGACCATTCCTTGCCACGTGGTACAACTTCGGTCATTGTTCAAGTGTGTTTCTACTAGCATATGTGACTACTTCTACCACCCAACATCACAACTTCTACAACTATATATGACCCTTTCATGCCATGTGCTAACTCTTTTGTCATATGTCAAGTGTGTTTATACCACCATATCTTATCACATCTACTACTAAGAATGACAACTTCTACCCCTGAATGTGACCCTTCCATGCCATGTTGTAAGACTTTGATCATAGGTCAAGTGTGTTTATGTCACAATATGTGACCACTTCTACCACCAAGTTTGAGAACTTCTACCACTTTATATGAGCTTTGCATGCCAGCAGCTTACACTTTGGTCATATGTAAAGTGTGTTTGTTCCACCATATGTGACCACTTCTACCACAAAGGATGACAACTTTTACCATTGGATATGACACCTGGAAGCCACGCGGGAAAACTTATGTAATAGGTCAAATGTGATTCTACCACCTATTATGACCACTTCTACAAGATAAGATGACAACTTATGGTTAACTAGAGGGGGGAGCTTCTCTCTCTAGAGAAAGCTCTCCCCGAGGAACTCCCATGGCAATTTGATGCTGCTAATGCGTCAAATGGTGGACTCACTTTGAATCACACCCATAGCAACGGTGGGGTGAATCTGAGAGTGCTGGTGGTGGCTCGCATCAGGCTATTCTAAATCTGGTTGTGGCTTGCATCTAGTTAAAGTAAATCTGAGTAATTTTTCTTGGTTTGTTGTTTATATGCCATCCGATCATCCCTCTGGAGAGCCCCTTTTGGTCTTCCATGGTTATTCTGGTTCGTGGTAGTTTCTTGAGAAAATAGCATCTAGTGCTTCCTTTTTAGTGCTACAGATGCCAGTTGCTCTTTTATTGTTGAATCCATCTGGTCTGCGTTTTTTGCGTTTCTATTGGACTTGCTTCGATGACCTATATTCTCGGGTTTTGTTGAAGTTGCACATGATCTGGTGTTGGTTTCAGCACAAAGTAGAGGTGTTATTTTGTTAAGAAGTGCTGGATTTGTTTTCAACTCGACAGATTGTGCAATATAAGTTGGGCGGCCAAGGAAGATTTTGTTGGTTTATTCCGTGGTCTGTTGCGGTTTTGTTGATTGGATCTGGAATTAGTTGCCTAGACAGACCCAAATGTCTAGTTCAGGACAAATGGAGTTCGCAGCTTTAATGGAATGTCCAGGAGGCCGGAGTTTGTTGTTAAAGTGCTATCCATGGATTAAATCTCTATCTGGTTTAAGCTTGGCCGCCATTATCAAATGTTTTAAGCTTGCTGAAGAAGATGACGCGTGGATACGACCTGCTATGCGTGAGTTTGGGAAATGCTCTAGTGTAAGAGCTATAGGCTGTAATGTTGTATAGGTGGTAGTAGTAGTATGATTGGGTTTATTGAAATCGTGGGCTGAGTGGAAGCTTTAGTCTTTGGTTGGTTGTTTTCTTTGCTGGCAACTAGAGGTGGTTTTGCTATGGGCTGTCTCAGGTTGAAGTACTGATGGAGAGTGTAAGCGGGCCCACTTAGTGGGGTTTGTTGTGAGTTAGGTGAGTGGGGGAACCCACTGGTACTATGGTAAAAAGATCATGATGGTGGGTCCACCTAGGGCAATAGTGGATTTGGGTTTGATAAGGTAACCAGTGATGGCTTTCTTAAAATCGTGGGTGGGTTATGCTTGCAGGCGTGGGTTTTTTGGGCCACTGTTTAGTGGTTTAATACTATAAACAATGGAGCTAATTTTGTAGAACATGAATATATTTGGATTAAGGTTATGTCTTGGATAATTGTGTTTATTCGTGATTAATTAGTGATTAATCCGATATAGTTGTTCTTCAGTTGTTTCTGTTATCTGAGCTATTATATGGCTGGGAGGGGCATGATTCCACATCTGCTTAGGTTATGCAGGTTAGGGTGCGGAGATGGGGCCGATGGTGGAGTTGCTCAGGGGCTGGCCTACTGTCTCCGAGCCAAGGTTTTCCTTGGGGTTGTTCTATCTCATGTTCCTTAGCGTCGTGGCTTGAGACTCAGTTTTCTTTAGCCTCCTGAGTTACTGGGGTACTGCGTTTTTCTTGGCCATATTATGTTTTTTTGACAAGATTTCTGTGGAGTCTTGAGGTGACCTTCGATGGTGTTACCTCATGACTATGGATTTATGGAACTAACTTTGGTATAGACTTATTTCTTAACTTCAGCGTAGGTGACCTTAACTCAATCATGTCCTCCCTTCGAGTTGGGGAGTGTGATTATATCTGAGAGACTGAGTTTACCTTGGTTAGGTTTTGGGATTTGTTCTTCTCCTTAGTTAGTTCTTTGGTTCTGATTGGCTGACTTACGATTACTACTTTTGAGTTAGTTTTGGGTGTTTTAGTTATATGATGCATCCTATCCGTGCGGGTTGTGTGCGGACTTGTTAGTAGGTTTTTTCCTATTCACGCGGGTTGTGCGTGAAATATATTTTTTTGTATGCTATCCCCCGTTTAGTGCGGAGTTTGGTTTTTTAGTTGTTAAATATGTTTAGAACGTAGGCTCCAAGTGGTACTCATGTTCTCTCCAGGGGTATGGCCCTTGTATTCATGTAATTTTTTTCTTTTGTTATGTTACAATTAATTATCGAAAAAAAAAAAGATGACAACTTCTACAACTAGATATGACACTTGGAAGCCCCATTGCAAAACTTATGTAAAAGGTCAAGTGTATTTCTACTACCAATTATGAATACTTATACAACATAAGATAAAAATTTCTACCACTGAATGTGACACATGGATGCCCTGGGCTAACACTTTGGTTATATGTCAAGGATGTTTCTACCACCATATGTGACGACTTCACCAACTCAACATGACAACATCTACCACTGAATGTGACTCATCCATGCCTCGTGGTACAACTTTGGTTATAGGTAAAATTGTGTTTCTACCACCATATGTGACTAATTTTACCACCCAACATGACAATTTCTACAACTAGATATGACCATTGCATGCTATGTGCAAACACTTTGGTCATATGTTAAGTGTGTTTCTACCACCATATGTGACAACTTCAACCACTAGACATGACAATTTCTACCACTGAATGTGATCCTTCCATGCCACATGGTACAACTTTGGTCATAGGTCAAGTGTATTTCTACCACCATATGTGACAACTTCTACCACCCACATTGACAACTTCTACAACTATATATGACCCTTGCATGCCATGTGCTAACTCTTTGGTCATATGTCAAGTGTATTTATACTACCATAAGTGACCACATCTACCACTTAACATGACTGTATCAACCAGTGAAAGTGACCCTTCCATGCCACGTGGTACGACTTTGGTGATAGGACAAGTGTGTTTCTACCACCAAATGTGACAACTTCTATCACCCAACAAGACAACTTCTAGAACTAGATATGACACTTGCATGCTATGCGCTTAAACTTTGGTCATATGGCAAGTGTGTTTCTACCACCATAAGTGACAACTTCCACCACAAGACATGACAATTTCCACCACTGAATGTGATCCATCTATGCCACGTGGTACAACTTCAGTCATTTGTCAAGTGTGCTTCAACCAGCACAGGTGACTACTTCTACCACCCAACATCACAACTTCAAGTGGGTGTTAGAGCAAGTGGCATCTCCCAGCCCCACTTACCCCTCCCCCCAGGATTCGACCCCTGGGGTTTCAACCCCCCTTCCCCAACTTACCTGACCCAAAAAAAAAACAAAAACATCACAACTTCTAGAACTATATATGACCCTTGCATGCCATGTACTAACACTTTGGTCATATGTCATGTGTGTTAATACTACAATATGTGACCACTTCTACCACTAAACATGACAGCTTCTACCACTGAATGGGACCCTTCCATGCCACAAGGTACGACTTTGGTCAAAGGACGAGTGTGTTTCTACAACCATATGTGACAACTTCTACCCCCAACATGACAACTTGTACAACTTGATATGACACTTGCACGCCATATGCTAACACTTTAGTCATTTGTCAAGTATGTTTCTACCACCATATGTGACCACTGAAAGTGACCATTCCATGCCACGTGGTACAACTTTGGTCATTGGTCCAGTGTGTTTTTACCAGCATATGTGATTACTTCTACCACCTAACATCACAACTTCTACAACTATATATGACCCTTGCATGCCATGTGCTAACTCTTTGGTCATATATCAAGTGTGTTTATACAGCCATATGTGGCCACTTCTACCACTAAGGATGACAACTTCTAACACTGAATGTGACCCTTCCAAGCCACGTGGTAAGAATTTGGTCATAGGTCAAGTGTGTTTATACCACTATATGTGACCACTTCTACCACCCAACAAGTCAACTTCTACAAGTAAATATGAGACTTGCATGCCATGCGCTAACACTTTAGTCATATGTTAAGTGTGTTTTTACCACCATATGTAACAACTTCCACCACTAGACATGACAATTTCTACCACTGAAAGTGACCATTCCATGCCACGTGGTACAACTTTGGTCATTGGTCAAGTGTGTTTCTACCAACAAATGTGACTACTTCTACCACCCAACATCACAACTTCTACAACTATATATGACCCTTGCATGCCATGTGCTAACTCTTTGGTCATATGTCAAGGGTGTTTATATCACCATATGTGACCACTTCTACCAATAAGGATGACAACTTCTACCACTGAATGTTACACTTCCATGCCACGTGGTAAGACTTTGGTAATAGGTCAAGTGTGTTTATACCAGCATATGTGACCACTTCTACCACCAAGTTTGACAACTTCTACCTCTTGATATGACCTTCACTTGCCAGCAGCTAACACTTTGGTCATATATAAAGTCTGTTTGTACCACCATATGTGACCACTTCTATCATAAAGGATGATAACTTCGACCACTGGACATGACACTTAGAAGCCACGGGGGAAAACTTATGTAATAGGTCAAATGTGATTCTACCACCTATTATGAAAACTTCTACAACATAAGATGACAACTTCTGTAACTAGATATGACACTCGAAAGCCCCATTGCAAAACTTATGTAATAGGTCAAGTGTATTTCTACAATCAATTATGAATACTTCTACAACATAAGATGAAAACTTCTACCACCGAATGTGACACATGGATGCCCTGTGCTAAAACTTTGGTCATAGGACTAGGGTGTTTCTACCACCATATGTGACAACTTCTCCCACTAAAATGAAAATTTCTACCACTGAATGTGACTCTTCCATGCCACGTTGTACAACTTTAGTCATAGGTTAAGTGTGTTTTTACCACCATATGTGACTAATTCTACCACCCAACATGACAACTTCTACAACTAGATATGACTCATGCATGCCATGTACTAACACTTCGGTCATATGTCAAGTTTGTTTCTACCACCATGTGAGACGACTTTTACCACTAGTCATGACAATTTCTACCACTGAATGTGACCCTTTCTTGCCATGTGGTACAACTTTGGTTATAGGTCAAGGGTGTTTCGACCACCACATTTGACAACTTCTACCACCCAACATGACAACTTCTACAAATATGACCCTTGCATGTGCTAACACTTTGGTCAAATGTCAAATGTGTTTAAACCACCATATGTGACAACTTCTACCACTAGACATGATAGCTTCTACCACTGAATGAACCCTTCCATGCCACGCGGTAAAACTTTGGTCATTGGTCAAGTGTGTTTTTACCAGGATATGTGACTACTTCTACCACCCAACGTCACAACATCTAGAACTGTATATGACCTTGCATGCCATGTGCTAACTCTTTGGTCATATGTCAAGTGTATTTATACCACCATGTGTGACAACTTCTCCCACTAAACATGACATCTTCTACCACTGAATGTGACCCTTCCTTGCCCCGTGGTGCGACTTTGATCATAGGACAAGTGTGTTTCTACAACCATACGTGACAACTTCTACCACCCAACATGACTTCTACAAGTAGATATGACACCTGCATGCCCTATGCTAACTCTTTAGTCATATGTCATGTGTATTTATACCACCATATGTGACCTCTTCTCCCACTAAACACGACAGCTTCTGCCACTTAATGTGACCCTTACATGCCACGTGGTTCCACTTTGGTGATAGGACAAGTGTGTTTCTACAATCATATGTGACAACTTCTACCACCCAACATGACAACTTCTACAAGTAGATTTGACACCTACATGCCATTTGCTAATACTTTAGTAATATGTCAAGTGTGTTTCTACCACCATATGTGACCACGTCAACCACATATCATGACAATTTATACCACTGAAAGTGACCATTCCATGCCACGTGGTACTACTTTGGTCATTGGTCAAGTGTGTTTCTTCCAGAATATGTGACTACCTCTACCACCCAACGTCACAACTTCTTAAACTATATATGACCCTTGTATGCCATGTGCTAACTTTTGGTCATATGTCACGTGTGTTTAATCTCCACCATATGTGACCACTTCTACCACTAAGGATGACAGCTACTACCACTGAATGTGACCCTTCCATGCCACGTGGTAAGACTTTGGTCATAGGTCAAGCGTGTTTATACCACCATATGTGACAATTTCTTCCACCAAGTTTGGCAACTTCTACCACTTGATATGACCTTTGCATGCCAACCGCTAACACTTTTGTCATATGTAAAGTGTGTTTGTACCACCATATGTGACCACTACTACCACAAAGGATGACAACTTCTACCACAGGATATGACACTTGGAAGCCACGAGGGAAAACTTATGTAATAGGTCAAATGTGATTCTACCACCTATTATGACCACTTGTAGTACAAAAGAAGACAACTTCGACAACCAGATATGACACATGGAATCCCCATTGTAAAACTTATGTGATAGGTCAAGTGTATTTCTACCACCAATTGTGAATACTTATACGACATATGATGAAAATTTCTACCACCGAATGTGACACATGGATGCCCTATGCTAATACTTTGGTCATAGGTCATGGGTGTTTCTACCATCGAATGTGACGACTTCTTCCACTCAACGTGAAAACTTCTACCGCTGAATGTGGCTCTTCTATGCCACGTGGTACAACTTTGGTCATAGGTCAAGTGTGTTTCTACCACCATATGTGACTACTTCTACCACCCAACATGACAACTTCTACAACTAGATATGACCCTTGCATGCCATGTGTTAACATTTTGGTTATATTTCAAGTGTGTTTCTACCACCATATGTGACCACTTCTACCACTAGACATGACAATTTCTACCACTGAATGTGACCCTTCCATGGCACATGGTACAACTTTGGTAATAGGTCAAGTGTGTTTCTACCACCATATGTGACAACTTCTACCACCCAACATGACAACTTCTACAACTATATATGACCCTTGCATGCCATGTGCTAACACTTTGGTCATATGTCAATTGTGTTTATACCACCATATGTGACCACTTCTACCACTAAACATGACAGCTTCTACCACTGAATATGACTCTTCCATGCCACGTGGTACGACTTTGGTCATAGGACAAGTGTGTTTTTACATCCATATTTGACAACTTCTCCCACCTAACATGACGACTTCTACAACTGGATATGACACTTACATGCAATGTGCTAACACTTTGGCCATATGTCAAGTGTGTTTCTACCACCATATGTGACTACTTCCACCACAAGACATGACAATTTCTATCATTGAATGTGACCATTCCATGCCATGTTGTACAACTTTGGTCATTGTTCAAGTGTGTTTCTACCCGCATATGTGACAACTTCTCCCACCCAACGTCACAACTTCTACAACTATATGTGACCCTTGCATGCCACGTGCTAACTCTTTGGTTATATGTCAAGTGTGTTTATAGAACCATATGTGACCACTTCTACCACTAAACATGACAGTTTCTACCACTGAATGTTCCCCTTCCATGCCACGTGGTTCGACTTTGGTCATAGGACATGTGTGTTTCTACAACCATGCGTAACAACTTCTACCACCAACATGACAATTTCTACAACTAGATATGACACTTGCATGTCTTGTGCTATTTTTTTTGGGTAATTAATTGGTACATTAGAAAGAGAAAAAAAATGTACATGATTCCAAGGGGCATACCCTAGGTAGTTACAACACAACCAATCTAAACATGAAAGCAACAAAAGCAACTAGACCAACATAACCTCTCGCATGGCAGCGGGGCAAACTATCCATGCACAATCCACATGGATAGAAAGCATCAACACCAGCAGAAACCGGCACCACCAAACCACATAGAAACAATTCGGACGACTAACGACAAAACCCAACCAATCCAAAAACAAGATACTAGGGAGGGGAATACCAGTTCAGAGGACCACTAGAGGACCTTTTCTTTTTCTTTTTGCTATTATAATCCTTCATTCTTGACATTTGCTTTGCGTGAGATGCAGGTATTTCACCGAAACCTTCATCTGCGATATCCAAGGGAGCTTGAAAAGAATTTGAGGAAAGAAATTCGTGAACCGCTTGCTCCCGGACTCCCACATCTTCTAACGTTGATAACTTCACAGTAGTAGCATCAACCTCTGGCACCTCAGTCACAACTGTAGGATTCTCCCTTTCCTTGCTCAACCAATCTGCACAAGACACCAAAGCATCATCCTGCCCTTTTCCCACGTGAATATACCTTTAGGCGTTCTAGGGGAGCATCCTTGCAAAGCTCAGGACCATCACAAGCAGCAGTAGGGATATTCACTTTGACACTTACTTCCCGGGCACCATTGCCACCTTTGTTAAGAGCTTCCAACTTAGCTCCGGTTACTTGCTCCCCCAAACACTTTACATGCTGACCATGTAGGAGGGATCCACTGGTATTCCACCCGGATGGTTACCGCGCCTCCACTGAGTTTAACTATCACCTCATGTGGGAGCTCATCCACAGCGGAGATTTCAATACACACTCTTGCATAGTCTAACCTCTTCTTAGTTGCTGTAGCTTGATCAACATGTAAAGGTCTACCTATGGTACTGGCAATCCTGCTAAAACCTGAGGCAGTCCAAAATTCCAATGGGAGTTTGTGAAGTTTAACCCACGTTGGGATGGAAGATGGGTGAGTTGTATAGGGAACCAACATTCTCTTCCATTCAGTCAAAACCAAGTAACGCTTGGAGAAGAAATATGGGCCCCCTTCCAAAATTTTCAATTTAGTGGTTTCATCTTTGAACTCAAAGAAAAAACATGAACCTATCTGTTTAATGGATTCAGGAGCATATTCCTGCCACACTGCCCTTGCTGTAGCACACAGAAGATTGCATGGCATTTTCCCATCTAGGAAGTATCCAATGAGACAATGGTTCCATGGGTTAGTATCGACATCAGATTCGTCCAGTTCTATTACCGCTTCAGTACCGCGCTGCATCTCAGGAAGGTGCTCTAGTTTCATTATTTTTGAGGGGGCCTGAGCCTTGAAAAAGGATGACCAGAATTTAGGTTTACCTGAGTTGGGAGAAGGGTTTGGATCGGATGCAGAGGGGTCTGAGTCCCCATTTCCAATAAAAATAGAGCCGGACGTGTGGGATTTGAGCTGAACAGCTACCCTAGTGGATTCGAAAGTAGGGGAAATTGAATCCCTAGTTATAGCCACACCAAAGCCCAAAATACTGTTAGAATGCACATCTCGAATCTGGATTAGGTGGGATTTGGCCTCATTTACACCTTCCATGTGAATATGAGGGCTTGAGCTGGAAAGAGCGGAGCTATGTGGGAAATTGTGTGAAACTTTCGGGGCTGTGAATGTAGGATAACCGGGAGAGGAAATAGAGGATTGCGGACCCAAATCTAAGGGTGTGGATGTGGGAACTGTGGTAGGAAAAGAGGACAAATAACTTGAGACCTGATTAGGGTTTGGCGGACCTAAAATAGTGCGGGAAGATCAGATGGTGTGAAGATCTGGCTTGGACCTCTGCTTCATGCGAACTTCAATGGAATCAATTGCATGAGACAACCCACCAATTGCCGTGATTGTTGCAGGTGAACCCCTCCTTACAAGGGTAGCAACAGAGATTGCCGAAGGTGAGGCAGAGAACAGGGGGGTACCGGAGAAATGGGTGAATGGCAGAGGTGGTCGCCGACAGCGGCCCGGTCGCCTGAGGGCGGCAACTGGCCAGTCGACAGAAGCGGGTGGCACTGCATCGCACCTAGCGACGAACTTGGTGTAACACACAAAGACGCACCTGGTATCGCACACACAGACGCAGAAGTTACCGGATTCTCTGCCTCCATTGGACCAACTGAGGGCATAGTGGGATTTTATGAACTGAGTTCTTGCAACCATTGCATCTTTGCTTTAATGGATTCATATATTTCGTCCGAAAATGGCTCGAGGCCAGAACGAACAGCTTGTTCTTTCTCCTCAATCAATTCAGCAACGCGAGATAGAACATATAGGAACCGGCTAACAGCCGGTGATCGTACATCAAATGGGGTGGAAACACTAATTATTTCACCCTTATTTGAAGAAGGTTCAAAACCCATTGTCGATTTGTTGCAGCGCGCGATTTCGCACGCAGCGTCGCACCAGAAATCGTACTTAGTTACTGTAGCGATACATGGCTCTACTGGCGATCCATGAATTCGACAGAAAAGTTATGCCATGTGCTAACACTTTAGTCATACGTCAAGTGTGTTTCTACCACCACATGTGACTACTTCCACCACAAGACATGGCAATTTCTATCACTGAATGTGACCACCCCAAGCCACGTGGTACAACTTTGGTCATTGGTCAAGTGTGTTCCTACCAGCATATATGACTACTCCTGCCACCCAACATCACAACTACTACAATTATATATGACCCTTGCATGCCATGTGCTAACTCTTTGGTTATGTGTCAAGTGTGTTTATACCACCACATGTGACCACTTCTACCACTAAGGATGACAACTTCTACCACTGAATGTGACCCTTCCATGCCACGTGGTAAGAGTTCGGTCATAGGTCAAGTGTGTTCATATCACCATATGTGACCACTTCTACTACCAAGTTTGACAACTTCTACCACTTGATATGACCTTTGCATGCCAGCCGCTAACACTTTGGTCATATGTAAAGTGTGTTTGTACAACCATATGTGACCACTTCTACCATAGAGGATGACAACTTCTACCACTGGATATGACACTTGGAAGCCACGCGGGAAAACTTATGTAATAGGTCAAATGTGATTCTACTACCTATTATGACCACTTTTACAACATAAGTTGACAACTTCTACAACTAGATATGACACTTGGAAGCCCCATTGCAAAACTTATGTAATAGGTCAAGTGTATTTCTACCACACATTGTGAATACTTCTACAACATAAGATGAAAACTTCTACCACCGAATGTGACACATGGATGCCCTGTGCAAACACTTTGGTCATAGGTCAAGTGTGTTTCTACCACCATATGTGACAACTTCTACAACTACATATGACCCTTGCATGCCATCTGCTAACACTTTGATCATATGTCAAGTGTGTTTTAACCACCATATGTGACCACTTTCAACACAAGACATGAAAATTTCTACCACTGAATGTGACCATTCCATGCCACATAGTACAACTTTGTTCATTGGTCAAGTGCGTTACTACCAGCAAATGTGATTATTTCTACCACCCAACGTGACAACTTCTACAACTAGATACGATCCTTGCACGCCATGTGCTAAACATGACAGCTTCTACCACTGAATGGGACCCTTCCAAGCCACTTGGTACGACTTTGGTCATAGGACAAGTGTGTTTCTACAACCATATGTGACAATTTCTACCACCCAACATGACAACTTCTACAACTAGATATGACACTTGCATGCTATGTGCAAACACTTTAGTCATATGTCAAGATTGTTTATACCCCCTTATGTGACCACTTCCGGCACAAGACAAGATAATTTCCACCACTGAATGTGACCATCTATTGCCACGTGGTACAACTTTGGTCGTTGGTCAACTGTGTTTCTACCCGCATATGTGAGTATTTCTACCACCCAACATCACAACTTCTACAACTATATATGAGACTTGCATGCTAAGTGCAAACTCTTTGGTCATATGTCAAGTGGGTTTATGCGACCATATGTGACCACTTCTACCACTAAGGATGACAACTTCTACCACTGAATGTGACCCATCCATGCGACGTGGCAAGATTTTTGTCATATGTAAAGTAAGTTTGTACAACCATATGTGACCACTTCTACCACAAAGGATGACAACTTCTACCACTGGATATGACACTTGGAAGCCACACGGGAACACTTATGTAATCGGGAAAATGTGATTCTACCACTTATTATGTCAACTTCTACAACATAAGATGACAACTTCTACAACTAGATATGAAAGTTGGAAGCCGCATTGCAAAACTTATGTAATAGGTCAAGTGTATTTCTACCACCAATTATGAATACTTCTACAACAGAAGATTAAAACTTCTACAACTAGATATGACACTTGCATGCCATGTGCTAACACTTTAGTCATATGTGAACTATGTTTCTACAACCATATGTGACCACTTCCACCACAAGACATAACAATTTCTACCACTGAATGTGACCATTCCATGCAACGTTGTACAACTTTGGTAATTGGTCAAGTGTAATTCTACTCGCATATGTGACCACTTCTACCACTTGACATGACAATTTCTTCCACTGAATGTGATCCCTCTATGCCACGTGGTACAACTTTGTTCATAAGTCAAGTTTGTTTCTACCACCATATGTGACAACTTCTGCCACCCAACATGACAACTTGTAGAACTAGATAAGACACTTGTAAGCCATGTGCTAACACTTTTGTTATATGTCAAGTATGTTTCTACCATTATATGTGACAACTTCTACCACAAGACATTACAATTTCTACCACTGAATGTGATCATTCCATGCCTTGTGGTACAACTTTGGTCATTGGTCAAGTGTGTTTCTACCACCTTATGTGACTACTTCTACCTCCCAACATGGCAATTTCTACAACTCAATATGACCCTTGCATGCCGTGTGCAAATACTTTGGTCATATGTCAAGAGTGTTTATATCACCATATGTGACCACTTCTACCACCAGACATGACAGCTTCTATTACTGAATGTGATCCTTCCATGCCACGTGGTACGACTTTGGTCATAAGATAAGTGTGTTTCTACAACCATATGTGGCAACTTCTACCTCCCAACATGACAACTTTTACAACTAGATATGACCCTTGCATGCCATGTGCAAACTCTTTGGTCATATGTCAAGTGTGTTTCTACCACCATATGTGACAACTTCCACCACAAGACATGCCAATTTCTACCACTGAATGTAACCATTCCATGCTACGTGGTACAACTTTGGTCATTGGTGAAGTGTGTTTCTACCAGCTTTTGTGACTACTTCTACGACCCAACATCACAACTTCTACAACTATATATGACCCTTGCATGCCATGTGCTAACTCTTTGGTCATATGTCAAGTGTGTTTTTACCACCATATGTGCCCACTTCTACCGCTAAGGATAACAACTTCCACCACTGAATGTGACCCTTCCATGCCGAGTGGTAAGACTCTGGTCATAGGTCAAGTGTGTTTATACTACTATATGTGACCACTTCTACCACCAAGTTTGACAACTTCTACCCCTTGATACAACCTTTGCATGCCAGCAGCTAACACTTTGGTCATGTGTAAAGTATGTTTGTACCACTATATGTGACCACTTCTACCACAAAGGATGACAACTTCTACCACTGGATATGACACTTGGAAGCCACGCGCGAAAACTTTCGTAATTGGTCAAATGTGATTCTACCACCTATTATGATCACTTCTACAACATAAGATGACAACTTCTACAACTAGATATGACACTTGGAATCCCGATTGCAAAACTTATGTAATAAGTCAAGCGTATTTCTACCACCAATTATGAATACTTTTGAAACATAAGATGAAAACTTCTACCACCGAATGCAACACATGGATGCCCTGTGTTAATACTTTGGTGATAGATCAAGGGTGTTTCTACAACCATATGTGACAACTTCTACCACCCAACATGACAACTTCTACAACTAGATATGACCCTTGCATGCCAAGTGCTAACACTTTGGTCATATGTCAAGTGTGTTTCTGCCACCATTTGTGACCACTTCTACCACTAAACCCCACAGCTTCTACCACTGAATGTGATTCTTCCATGCCACATGGTACGACTTTGGTCATAGTGTGTTTCCACTACCACATCTGACTACTTCAACCACCCAACATAACTTGTACAACTAGATATGACACTTGCATGCCATTTGCTAACACTTTTGTCATATGCGAAGTGTGTTTCTTCCACCATATGTGACCACTTCCACCTACAAGACATGCCAATTTCTACCACTGAATGTGGCCATTCAATGCCACCTGGTACAACTTTGGTCATTGGTCAAGTGTGTTTCTACCAACTTATGTGACTACTTCTACCACCCGACATCACAACATCTACAACTATATATGACCCTTGCATGCCTTGTGCTAACTCTTTGGTCACATGTCATGTGTCTTTATACCACCATATGTGACATCTTCTACCGCTAAGGAAGTCAACTTCTTCCCCTGAGTGTGAACCTTCCATGCCACGTGGTAAGACTTTGGTCATAGGTCAAGTGTATTTATACCACCGTATGTGACCACTTTTACCACCAAGTTTGACAACTTCTACCACTTGATACGACCTTTGCATGCTAGCAGCTAACACTTTGGTCATATGTAAAGTATGTTTGTACCACTATATGTGACCACTTCTGATGGGAATCAAAGTGGTCTTAAAGATGGTGGACAAAGTCTCAGAGATCCGTTGCAAGTCCCAGAGGGGCCAATCACAAGATCTAGAGCAATGAAGATCAAGGACGCAATGTAAGGATTGGTGCAATCTGCCTGGACCGAGCATGCCAATTTATTATACAGGATTCCACCGTTTAAGATGGGATCACAAGAAGAACATGTTCCACTTCATGTGATACAAGCTACGAAGAGAAGCACAATCTAATGTTTTAGATTTTAATATTCATGCTTATTGGCTTGTTGGACTATTTAATTTGTTGGGTTTTTCTTTTAATTATTATAAGAAGAATAAGGGTTTGGGCCAAAGTAATTTTGGCCGGCCCATGATTGGGTTTAGTTTGGTTTAGTTTTGGCTAGCGAGAATTGTTGCAATCGTAGAACATGATCCTAGCTCATGTTGTCCCACATTGCTTAGAAACAAGGAATCTCTTCCAACCATCTCCTATGTAAAGGAGCATCCACGTATTATTTTGAATATAAAGTGTAGGAAAATTTTATTTGAGAGAAAGTTTCTCTTGTAATTCTTGAGTGAACTAAAGGACTTATCAAGTTTTCTTCCTTGTGGCGTCCTAGCTACAATCTTGGTTCTTGAAACAAGAGTTCAACTGGTCAAGATTTGTTCCTTGACTTGATTTTGATGTTCTTGGGTTTGTTTCAGTTTGTTCATGGGTTCAAGTGGTATCTAATCTTTGCGGGTTCACATCAACTTCTATCACAAACGATGACAACTTCTACCATTCGATACGACACTTGAAAGCCACACGGGAAAACTTATGTAATAAGTTAAATGCGATTCTACCACCAATTATGACCACTTCTACAAAATAAGATGATAACTTCTACAGCTAGAAATGACACTTGGAAGCCCCATTGCAAAACTTATGTAATAGGTCAAGTGCATTTCTACCACCAATTATGAATACTTCTAAAACATAAGATGAAAACTTCTACCACCGAATGTGACACATGGATGCCCTGTGCTAACACTTTAGTCATAGATCAAGGGTGTTTCTACCACCATATGTGGTGACTTCTTCCACTCAACATGACAACTTCTACCACTGAATGTGACTCTTCCATGCCATGTGACACAAATTTGGACAGAGGTCGAATGTGTTTCTACCACCATATGTGACTACTTCTACCACCCGACATGACAACTTCTATAACTTGATATGACCCTTGCATGCCATGTGCTAACACTTTGGTCTTATGTCAAGCGTGTTTCTACCACTACATGTGACCATTTCTACCACTGAATATAACCCTTCCATGCCATGTGGTATAACTTTGGTCATAGGTCAAGTGCGTTACTACCACCACATGTGACAACTTCTACACCCGAATAAGACAACTGCTACAACTATATATGACCATTGCATGCCATGTGCTAAAACTTTGGTCATATGTCAAGTGTGTTTTTACCACCTTATGTGGCCACTTCTACCACCAAAGATGACAGCTTCTACCACTGAATGTGACCCTACCATGCCACGTGGTACACCTTTGGTCATAGGAAAAGTGTGTTTCCACAACCATATGAGACAACTTCTACCCCTCAACATGACAACTTCTACCCCCCAACATGACAACTTCTACAACAAGATATGACACTTGCATGCCATGTGCTAACACTTCGGCCATATGTCAACTGTGTTTTAACCACCATATGTGACAACTTCCATCACAAGATATGAAAATTTCTACCACTGAATGTGACCATTCCATGCCACATGGTACAACTTTGGTCACTGGCCAAGTGTGTTTCCACCAGAAAATGTGACTACTTCTACCACCCAACATGACAACCACTTAGGTCCGATGTCCAGGGTGTTTATACCACCATATGTGACCACTTCTACCTTTAGACATGACTGCCACTACTACTGAATGTGACCCTTCCATGCCACGTGGTATGACTTTGGTCAGAGGACAAGTGTGTTTCTACAACTATATGTGACGACTTCTACCACCCAACAGAACAACTTCTTCAACTAGATATGACACTAGCATGCCTTGTGCTAACACTTTAGTTACATGTCAAGTGTGTTTCTGCCACCATATGTGACCACTTCCACCTCAAGACATGAAAATTTCTACCACTGAAAGTGACTATTCCATGCCACTTGGTACAACTTTGGCCATAGGTCAAGTGTGTTTCTCCCACCATATGTGACAACTTCGACCACCCAACACGACAACTTCTACAACTAGATATGACTCCTGCACGCCATGTGCTAACACTATGGTCATATGCTATGTGCTAAACATGACAGCTTGTACCACTGAATGGGACCCTTCCATGCCACGTGGTACGACTTTGATCATAGGACAAGTGTGTTTCAACAACCATATGTGACTACTTCTACCACCCAACATGACAACTTCTACAACTAGATATGACAACCATATGTGCTAACACTTTGGTCATATGTCAAGTGTATTTCTATCACCATATGTGACCACTTCAACCGCAAGACATGACATTTTCTGCCACTGAATGTGACCATTCCATGCCATGTGGTATAACTTTGGACATTGGTCAACTGTGTTTCTACCAGCATATGTGACTACGTCTAACACCCAACGTGACAACTTCTACAACTATATATGACCCTTGAATGCCATGTGCAAATATTTTGGTCATATGTCCAGTGTGTTTATACCACCAAATGTGACCACTTCTACCACTAAACATGACAGCTTCTACCATTGAATGTGACCCTTCCATGTCACGTGGTAAGGCTTTTGTCATAGAACAAGTGTGTTTCTACAACCATATGTGATAACTTCTACGACTCAACATGACAACTTCTACAACTAGATATGACACTTGAATGTCGTGTGCTAATACTTTTGTTATATGTCAAGTGCGTTTCTACCGCCATATGTGATCAGTTCAATCACAAGACATGACAAATTCTACCACTGAATGTGACCATTCCTTTCCACGTGGTAAAACTTTTGTCATAGGTCAAGTGTGTTTCTACCATCATATGTGACAACTTCTATCACCCAACATCACAACTTCCACAACTATATATCTCCCTTGCATGCCATGTGCTAACACTTTGGTCATATGTCAAGTATGTTTATACCACCATATGTGACCATTTCTACCTTTGAATGTGACCATGCCATGCCACGTGGT
This sequence comes from Heliamphora pulchella, assembly GCA_032270985.1. Classification (NCBI taxonomy): domain Eukaryota; kingdom Viridiplantae; phylum Streptophyta; class Magnoliopsida; order Ericales; family Sarraceniaceae; genus Heliamphora; species Heliamphora pulchella. The sequence goes on from JAULJZ010202858.1 coordinate 39,864, forward strand.
ACGACTTTGGCCATAGGACAAGTGTGTTTCTACAACCATATGTGACAACTTCTACTACCTAACTTGACTACCTCTACAACTACATATGACCCGCCATGTGCTAACACTTTGGTCATATGTCAAGTGTATTTTTATCACCATATGTGACCAATTCTACCACTTAAACATGACAGCTTCTACCACTGAATGTGACCCTTCCATGCCACGTGGTACGACTTTGGTCATAGGACAAGTGCATTTCTACAACCATTTGTGACAACTTCTACCACCCAACATGACAACTTCTACAACTAGATATGACACTTGCATGCTATGTGCTAACACTTTAGTCATATGTCAAGTGTGTTTATACCCCCATATGTGACCACTTCCATCACAAGACATGACAATTTCTACCACTGAATGTGACCATCTATTGCCACGTGGTACAACTTTCGTCGTTGGTCAAGTGTGTTTTTACCCGCGTATGTGACTACTTCTAGCACATAACATCACAACTTCTACAACTATATATGTCTCTTGCTTGCCAAGTACAAACTCTTTGGTCATATGTCAAGTGTGTTTGTACGACCAAATGTGATCACTTCTACCACTAAGGATGACAACTTCTAACACTGAATGTGACCCCCCTTCCATGCCACGAGGTAAGACCTTGGTCATATGTAAAGTATGTATGTACCTCCATATGTGACCACTTCTACTACAAAAGGTGACAACTTCTACCACTAGATATGACACTTGGAAGCCACACGGGAAAACTTATGTAATTGGGAAAATGTGATTCTACCACCTATTATGTCAACTTCTACAACATAAGATGACAACTTCTACAACTAGATATGACACTTGGATGCCCCAATGCCAAACTTATGTAATAGGTCAAGTATATTTCTACCACCAATTATGAATACTTCTACAACATGAGATTAAAACATCTACAAGTAGATATGACACATGCATGCCAAGTGGTAACACTTTAGTCATATATCAAGTGTGTTTCTACAACCATATGTGACCACTTCCACCACAAGACTTGCCAATTTCTACCACTGAATGTGACTATTCCATGCAACGTGGCACAACTTTGGTAATTGGTCAAGTGCGTTTCTACTCGCATATGTGACCACTTCTACCACTAGACATGACAATTTCTAACACTGAATGTGATCCTTCCATGCCACATGGTACAACTTTGGTCATAAGTCCAGTTTGATTCTACCACCATATGTGATAACTTCGACCACCCAATATGACAACTTATAGAACTAGATAAGACACTTGCATGCCATGTGCTAACAGTTTTATTATATGTCAAGTGTATTTCTACCACTATATGTTACTACTTCTACCACATGACAGGACAATTTCTACCACTGAATGTGACCTTTCCATGCCACGTGGTACAACTTTGGTTATTGGTCAAGTGTGTTTCTACCAGCTTATGTGACTACTTCTACCACCCAACATGACAACTTCTACAACTATATATGACACTTGCATGCCTTGTGCAAACACTTTGGTCATATGTATAGTGTGTTTATACCACCATAGGTGACCACTTGTACCACTAGACATGACAACTTCTACTACTGAATGTGATCCTTCCATGCCACGTGATACAACTTCGGTCATAGGACAAGTGTGTTTCTACAACCATATGTAACAGCTTCTACGACCCAACATGACTACTTTTACAACTAGATATGACCCTTGCATGCCATGTGCAAACACTTTAATCATATGTCAAGTGTGTTTCTACCACCATATGTGACAACTTCCACCACAAGACATGCCAATTTCTACCATTGAATGTGATCATTCCATGCCATTCACTGGTCAAGCGTGTTTCTACCAGCTTTTGTGACTACTTCTACCACCCAACATCACAACGTCTACAACTATATTTGACACTTGCATGCCATGTGCTAACTCTTTGGTCTTATGTCAAGTGTGCTTATACCAGCATATGTGACCACTTCCACCGCTAAGGATAACAACTTCTACCACTGAATTTAACCCTTCCAAGCAGAGTTGTCAGACTTTGGTCATTGGTCAAGTGTGTTTATACCCGCATATGTGACCACTTCTACCACCAAGTTTGACAACTTCTACCGCTTGATACGACCTTTGCATGCCAGCAGCTAACACTTTGGTCATATGTAAAGTATGTTTGTACCTCTATATGTGTCCACATCTACCACAAAGGATGACAACTTCTAAAACTGGATATGACACTTGGAAGCCACGCGGGAAAACTTATGTAATTGGTCAAATGTGATTCTACCACCTATTATGACCACTTCTACAACATGATGACAACTTCTACAACTAGATATGACACTTGGAAACCCGATTGCAAAACGTATGTAATAGGTCAAGCGTATTTCTACCACCATATGTGACAACTTCTACCACCCAACATGACAACTTCTACAACTATATATGACCCTTGCTTGCCATGTGAAAACACTGTGGTCATATGTCAAGTGTGTTTATACAACCATATGTGACCACTTCTACCACTAGACATGACAGCTTCTACTACTGAATGTGATCCTTCCATGCCACATGGTACAACTATGGTCATAGGAGAAGTGTGTTTCTATAACCATATGTGACAACTCTTACCACTCAACATGACAACTTCTACAATTAGATATGACACTTGCATGCGATGTGCTAACATTTTAGTCATATGTCAAGTGTGTTTCTACCACCATATGTGACCACTTACAACACAAGACATGACAATTTCAACCACTGAATGTGACCATTCCCTGCCATGAGTTTCTACCAGCATATGTGACTACTTCTACCACCCAACATCACAACTTCTACAACTATATATGACCCTTACATCTCATGTGCTAACTCTTTGGTCATCTGTCAAGTGTGCTTATACCACTATATGTTACCACTTCAACCACTAAACATGATTGCATCTACCACTGAATGTGAATCTTCCATGCCACGTGGTACGACTTTGGTCATAGAACCAGTGTGTTTCTATATAACCATATGTGACAACTTCTACCACCCAACATGACAACTTCTACAACTAGATATGAACTTGCATGCCATGTGCTAACATTTTGGACAGATATCAAGTGTGTTTATACCACCATACGTGACCACTTCAACCACTAGACATGGCAGCTTCTACTACTGAATGTGATCCCTTCCATGCCACGTGGTACGACTTTGGTCATAGGATAAGAGTGTTTCTACAACCACATGTGTCAACTTCTACCACTCAATATGACAACTTCTACTACTAGATATGACACTTGCATGCCATGTGCTAACATATTAGTCATATGTCAAGTGTGTTTCTATCACCATATGTGACCACTTCCACCACAAGACTTGACAATTTCTTCCGCTGAATGTGTTTCTGCCAGCAAATGTGACAACATCTACCACCCTACATCACAACTTCTACAACTATATATGTTCCTTGCATGCCATGTGCTAACACTTTGGTCGTATATCAAGTGTGTTTATACCACGATATGTGACCACTTCTACCACTAGACATAACAGCTTCTACCACTAAATGTGCCCCTTCCATGCCACGTGGTACGACTTTGGTCATAGGAAAAGTGTGTTTCTACAACCATATGTGACCCCTTCTACCCCAAAGGATGACAACTTCTTCCACTGGATATGATACTTGGAAGCCACACATGAAAACTTATGTAATAGGGAAAATGTGATTCTACCACCTATTATGTCAACTTCTACAACATAAGATGACAACTTCTACAACTAGATATGACACTTGGAAGCCACATTGCAGAACTTATGTAATAGGTCAAGTATATTTCTACCACCAATTATGAATACTTCTACAACATAAGATTAAAACTTCTACAATTAGATATGACACTTAAATGCAATGTGCTAACACTTTAGTCATGTAAAGTGTGTTTGAACAACCATATGTGTCCACTTCCACAACAAGACTTGACAATTTCTACCACTGAATGTGACCATTCCATGCAGCGTGGTACAACTTTGGTAATTAGTCAAGTGTGTTTCTACTCGCATACGTGACCACTTTAACCACTAGACTTGACAATTTCTACCACTGAATGTGACCTTTCCATGCCACGTGTTACGACTTTGGCCATAAGTCAAGTTTGTTTCTACTACCATATCTGACAACTTCTACCACCCAACATGACAACTTGTAGAACTAGATAAGACACTTGCTTGCCATGTAGCGTCGTACAACTTTGGTAATTGGTCAAGTGTGTTTCTACTCGCATATGTGACCACTTTTACCACTAGACATTACAATTTCTACCACTGAATGTGACCATTCCATGCCAAGTGGTGCAACTTCGGTCATTGGTCAAGTGTGTTTCTACCAGCTTATGTGACTACTTCTACCACCCAACATGACAATTTCTACAACTATATATGACCCTTGCATGCCATGTGGAAACACTTCGGTCATATGTCAAGTGTGCTTACACCACCACATGTGACCACTTCTACCACTAGACATGACAACTTCTACTACTGAGTGTGATCCTTCCATGCCACGTGGTACGACTTTGGTAATATGACAAGTGTATTTCTACAACCATATGTGACAACTTCTACCACAGAACACGACAACTTTTACAACTAGATATGACCCTGGCATGCCATATGTAAACTCTTTAGTAATATGTCAAGTGTGTTTCTACCTTCATATTTGACCACTTCCACCACAAGACAAGCCAATTTCTACCACTGAATGTGACCATTCCAGGTCACTTGGGACAACTTTGGTTATTGGTCAAGTGTGTTTCTACCAGCTTTTGTGACTACTTCTACCACACAACATCACAACTTCTACAACTATATATGACCCTTGTATGCCATGTACGTTATCTTTGGTCATTTGTCAACTGTGTTTATACCACCATATGCGACCACTTCTACCGCTTTGGACAACAACTTCTACCACAGAATGTGACCCTTCCATGCCGAGGGGTGAGACTTTGGACGTAGGTCAAGTGTGTTTATACCACCATATGTGACCACTTCTACCACCAAGTTTTACAACCTCTACCACTAGATACGACCTTTGCATGCCAGCAGCTAACACTTTGGTCATATGTAAAGTATGTTTGTACCACTATATGTGACAACTTCTACCACAAAGGATGACAACTTCTACCACTAAATGTGACTCTTCCGTGCCACGTGGTATAACTTCGGTCATAGGTCATGTGCGTTTCTACCAGCATATGTTACTACTTCTACCCCCCATCATCATATCTTCGAGAACTATATATGACCTTTGCTTGCCATATACTAAGTCTTTGGTCATATGTCAGTGTGTTTACACGATCATAAGTGACATCTTCTAACACTAAGGATGACAACTTCTACCACTGAATGTGACCCTTCCATGTCACGTGGTAAGACTTTGGTCATCGGTTAAGTGTGTTTCTACCACCATATGTGACCACTTCTACCACCAAATTTGTGGACTTCTCCCACTTGATATGACCTTTGCATGCCAGCAGCTAACACTTTGGTCGTATATAAAGCTTGTTTGTACCATCATTATTACCACTTCTACTACTAAGGATGACAACTTCTACCATTGGATATGACACTTGGAAGCCACGCGGGAAAACTTATTAATTGGTCAAATGTGTTTCTACCACCTATTATGACCACTCCAACAAGATAACATGACAAATTCTACAACTAGATATGACACTTGCAAGCCCCATTGCAAAACTTATGCAATAGGTCAAGCGTATTTCTACCACAAATTATGACTACTTTTAAAACATAAGATGAAAACTTCTACCACCGAATGTGACACATGGATGCCCGGTGCTAACACTTTGGTCATAGATCAAGGGAGTTTCTCCCACCATATGTGACAACTTCTCCCACTCAACAAGACAACTTCTACCACTGAATGTGACTCTTCCATGCCACATGGTACAACTTTGGTCGTAGGTCAAGTGTATTTCTACCACCATATGTGACTACTTCCTCCACCCAACATGACAACTTCTATAACTAGATATGACCCTTGCATTCCATGTGCTAACACTTTTGTCATTTGTCAAGCGTGTTTCTACCACTATACGTGACCACTTCTACCATTAGACAGGACAATTCCTACCACTGAATGTGACACTTCCATGCCACGTGGTACCACTTTGGTCATAGGTCAAGTGTGTTTCTACCACCATATGGGACAACTTTTACCTCATAACATGACAACTTCTACAACTATATATGACCCTTGCACACCCTGTGCTAACACTTTAGCCATATGTTAAGTGTGATTATACCACCATATGTGACCACTTTTACCACTAAACATGACAGCTTCTATCACCGAATGGGACCGGTCCATGCCACGTTGTACAACTTTGGTCATAGGACAAGTGCGTTTCTACAACGAGATGTGACAACTTCCACCACCCAACATGACAACTTCTACAACTTGATTTGACACTTGCATGCGATGTGCTAACACTATGGTCATATGTCAAGTGTGTTTCTACCAGCATATGTGACTACTTCTACCACCCAACGTGACAACTTCTACAACTATATACGAACCTTGCATGCCATGTCAAAACACATTGGTCATATGTCAAGTGTGTTTATACCACTATATATGACCACTTCTACTACTAAACATGACAGCTTCTACCACTGAATGTGACCCTTCCACGCCACGTGGTACGACTTTGGTCATAGAAGAAGTGTGTTTCTACAACCATATGTGACAACTCCCACCACTCAACTTGACAACTTTTACAACTTGATATGACACTTGCATGCAATGTGCTAACACATTAGTCATATGTCAAATGTGTTTCTATCACCATATGTGACCACTAACACCACAAGATTTGACAATTTCTTCCACTAAATATGTTTCTACCAGGATATGTGCAAACTACTACCACCCAACATCACCACTTCTATAACTAAACACGATCCTTGCATGCCATGTGCTAATACTTTGGTCGTATGTCAAGTGTGTTTACGCCCCCATATGTGACCACTTCTACCACTAGACATGACAACTTCTACCACTGAATGTGACCCTTCCATGCCACGTGGTATGAGTTTGGTCATAGGAGAATTGTGTTTCTACAACCTTATGTGACAACTTCTATCACCCAACATGACAACTTATACAACTAGATATGACCCTTGCATGCCATGTGCAAACTGTTTAGTCATATGTGACGTGTCTTTCTACCACCATATGTGACCCCTTCTACAACTAGACGTGACAACTTCTACCACTGAATGTGAGCCTTCTGCGCAACGTGGTACAACTTTGGTCATAGGTCATGTGCGTTTCTACCAGCATATGTTACTACTTCTACCACCCAACATCATATCTTCGAGAACTATATATGACCTTTGCTTGCCATGTGCTAAGTCTTGGGTCATATGTCAAGTGTGTTTATACGATCACAAGTGACCTCTTCCAACACTAAGGATGACAACTTCTACCACTGAATGTGACCCTTCCATGTCACGTGGTAAGATTTTGGCCATCGGTTAAGTGTGTTTCTACCACCATATGTGACCACTTCTACCACCAAATTTGTAGACTTCTCCCACTTGATATGACCTTTGCATGCCAGCAGCAAACACTTTGGTCGTATATAAAGTGTGTTTGTACCATCATTGTGACCGCTTCTACTACTAAGGATGACAACTTCTACCACTGGATATGACACTTGGAAGCCACGCGAGAAAACTTATGAAATAGGGCAAATGTGTTTCTACCACCAATTATGACCACTCCTACAACATAACATGACAAATTCTACAACTAGATATGACACTTGCAAGCCCTATTGCAAAACTTATGAAATAGGTCAAGTGTATTTCTACCACCCATTATGAATACTTCTACAACATAAGATGAAAACTTCTAACACTGAATGTGACACATGGATGCCCTGTGCTAATACTTCGGTCATATGTCAAGGGTGTTTCTACAATCAAATGTGACGACTTCTCCCACTCAACATGACAACTTCTGCCACTGAATGTGACTCTGCCTTGCCACGTGGTACAACATTGGTCATAGATCAAGTGTGTTTCTACCATCATATGTGACTACTTCTACCACCTAATATGACAACTTCTACAACCACATATCACCCTTGCATGCCATGTGCTAGCACTTTGGTCATTTGTCAAGTTTGTTTGCTACCACCATATGTGACCACTTTTACCATTAGACATGACAACTTTTACCCCAGAACGTGACCCTTCCATGCCACGTGGTACAACTATGGTCATAGGTCAAGTGCATTTTTACCACCATATGTGTCAACATCTACCACCAAACATGACAACTTCTACAACTATATATGACCCATGCACGCCATGTGCTAACACTTTGGTCATCTGTCAAATGTGCTTATAGCACCATATGTGACCACTTCTACCACTAAACATGACAGCTTCTATCACTAAATGTGACCCTTCTATGCCTCGTGGTTCGACTTTGGCCATAGGACAAGCGTGTTTCTCCAACCATTAGTGACAACTTCACCACCCAATATGACAACTTTTACAACTAGATATAACACTTGGATGCCATGTGCTAATACTTTGGTCATATGTTTAATGTGTCCTACCACCACATGGTCACCCCTTCTACCACAAGACATAACAACTTTTACCATTGAATGTCACCCTTCCATGCCACGTTGAAAGACTTTGGTCATAAGGTTAAGTGTTTTTATCCCACCATAAGTGACCTCTTCTACCACCAAGTTTGATAACTTCTACCACTTGATATGACCTTTGCATGCCAGCTACTAACACTTTCGACATATGTAAAGTGTGTTTGTACCACCACGTGTGCCCACTTCTACCCCTAAGGTTGACAACTTCTACCACTAGATATGACACTAGGTAGCCACGCGGGAAAACTTATGTAATAGGTCAAATATGTTTCTACCACCTATTATGACCACATATATAATAACATAAGATGACAACTTCTACAACAAGATATGACACTTGGAAGCCTAATTGCAAATCTTATGTAATAGGTCAAGTGTATTTCTACCACCAATTACGAATACATCTACAACATAAGATTAAAACTTCTACAACTAGATATGACACATGCATGCCATGTGCTAACACTTTAGTAATGTCAAGTGTGTTTCTATAACCATATGTGACCACTTCCACCACAATACATGACAATTTCTACCACCGAATGTGACCATTCCATGCAAGGTGGTATAACATTGGTAATTGGTCAAGGGTGTTTCTACTCGCATATGTGACCACTTCTACCATTAGACATGACAATTTTTTCCACGGAATGTGGCCCTTCCATGCCATGTGGTAAGACTTTGGTCACAAGTCAAGTTTGTTTCTTCCACCATATGTGACAACTTCTACCACCCAACATGACAAGTTCTAGAACTAGATAAGTCACTTGCATGCCATGTGCTAACACTTTGTTATATGTCAAGTGTGTTTCTATCACCATAAGGGACCACTTCTACCACAAGACATTACAATTTCTACCACAGAATGTGACCATTCCATGCCACGTGGTACAACTTTCTTCATATGACAAGTGTGTTTCTACCAGTTTATGTGACTACTTCTACCACCCAACATGACAATTTCTACTACTATATATGACCCTTGCATGCCATGTACAAACACTTTGGTCATATGTCAAGTGTGTTAATACCACCAAAGGTGATCACTTCTTCCACTAGACATGACAGCTTCTACTACTGAATGTGATCCTTCCATGCCACGTCGTCCGACTTCGGTCATAGGACAAGTGTGTTTCTACAACCACATGTGACAACTTCGTCTACCCAACAAGACAAATTTTACAACTTGATATGACCCTTGCATGCCATGTGCAAACTCATAACATGACATCTTCTACCTCATAACATGACATCTTCTACAACTTGATATGACACTTGCATGCCTTGTGAAAAAACTTTGGTCATATGTCAAGTGTGTTTATACCACCATATGTGACAACTTCTACCACAGACATGACAACTTCTACTACTGAATGTGATCCTTCCATGCCACGTGATACAACATTGGTCATAGGAGAAGTGTGTTTCTATAACCATATGTGACAACTCTTTGCACTCAACATGACAACTTCTACAACTAGATATGACACTTGCATGCCATGTGCAGACACTTTAGTCATATGTCAAGTGTGTTTCTACCACCATATGTGACCACTTTCAACACAAGACATGACAATTTCACCCACTGATTGAGACCATTCCCTGCCACGTGATACAACTTTGGTCATTGGTCAAGTGTGTTTCTACCAGCATATGTGACTACTTCTACCACCCAACATCACAACTTCTACAACTATATGTCACCCTTGCATGTCATGTGCTAACACTTTGGTCATCTGTTAAGTGTGTTTATACCACTATATGTGACCACTTCTTCCACTAAATATGACACCTTCTTCCAATGAATGTGACCCTTCCATGCCACGTGGTACGACTTTGGTAATAGAACATGTGTGTTTCGATAACCATATGTGACAACTTCTACCACCCAACACGACAAATTCTACAACTAGATATGACACTTGCATGCCATGTGCTAACACTTTGGTCAAATGTCAAGTGTGTTTATACCACCATATGTGACAACTTCTACCACTAGACATGGCAGCTTCTACTACTAAATGTGATCCTTCCATACCACGTGGTACGACTTTGGTCATAGGACAAGAGTGTTTCTACAACCATATGTGACAACTCCTACCACTCAACATGACAACTTCTACAACTAGATATGACACTTGCATACCTTGTACTAACACTTTAGTCATATGTCAAGTGTGTTTCTACCACTATATGTGACCACTTCCACCACACGACATAACAATTTTAACCACCGAATGTGACCATTCCATGCCACGTGGTACAACTTTGGTCATTGGTCAAGTATGATTCTACCAGCAAATGTGACACCTTCTACCACCCAACATCACAACATCTACAGCTATATATGATCCTTGCATGCCATGTGCTAACTCTTTGGTCATATGTCAAGTGGGTTTATACCACTATATGTGATCACTTCTACCAATAAACATGATAGCTTCTACCACTGAATGTGAGCCTTCCACGCCACGTGCTACGACTTTGGTCATAGAACAAGTGTGTTTCTACAACCATATGTGACAACTCCTACAACTCAACATGACAACTTCAACAAATTGATACGAAACTTGCATGCCAGGTGCTAACACATTAGTCATATGTCAAGTGTGTTTCTACCACTATATGTGACCACTTCCACCACAAGACTTGACAATTTCTTCCACTTAATGTGTTTTTACCAGCATATGTGACAACTTCAACCACCCAACATCACAACTTGTACAACTATATATGACCCTTGCATGCCATGCGCAATCTATTTAGTCATATGTCAAGTGTGTTTCTAAAACCATATGTGACCCCTTCTACCACAAGACGTGACAACTTCTACCACTGAATGTGACCCTTCCATGCCACGTGGTACAACTTTGGTCATAGGTCATGTGCATTTCTACCAACATATGTTACTACTTCTACCACCCAACATCATAACTTCGACTACTATATGACCTTTGCTTGCCAAGTGCTAAGTCATTGGTCATATGTCAAGTGTGTTTATACGATCATCAGTGACCTCTTCTACCACTAAAGATGACAACTTCTGCCACTGAATGTGACACTTCCATGTCACGTGGTTAGACTTTGGTCATCGGTTAAGTGTGTTTCTACCACTATATATGACCACTTCTACAACCAAATTTATAGACATCTACCACTTGATATGACCATTGCATGCCAGCTGCTAACACTTTGGTCATATGTAAAGTGTGTTTGTTCCACCATTGTGACCACTTCTATTACTAAGGATGACAACTTCTATCACTGGATATGACACTTGAAAGCCACGGAGCAAAACTTATGTAATAGGTCAAATGTGATTCTACCACCTATTATGACCACTCCTACAACATAACATGACAATTTCTACAACTAGATATGACACTTGGAAGCCCCATTGCAAAACTTATGAAATAGGTCAAGTGTATTTCTACCGCCCATTATGAATAATATTTCTACAACATAAGATGAAAACTTTCGACGCTGAATGTGACACATGGATGTCCTGTGCTAATACTTCGGTCATATGTCAAGGGTGTTTCTACCACCAAATGTGACGACTTCTCCTACTCAACATGACAACTTCTACCACTGAATGTGACTCTTCCTTGCCAAGTGGTACAACATTGGTCATTGGTCAAGTGTGTTTTTACCTCCATATGTGACTACTTCTACCACCCAACATGACAACTTCTACAACTACATATGACCGTTGCATGCCATGTGCTAACACTTTGGTCATATGCCAAGTGTGTTTCTACCACCATATGTGACCACATTTACCACTAGACTTTACAACTTCTACCACTGAATGTGACCCTTCCATGCCATGTTGTACAACTATGGTCATAAGTCAAGTGTATTTCTACCACCAAACATGACAACTTCTACAACTATATATAACCCTTGCACGCCATGTGCTAACACTTTGGTCATATGTCAAATGTGTTTATACCACCACAAGTGACCATTTCTACCACTAAACATGACTGCTTCTATCACTAAATGTGACCCCTTCCCTTCCATGCCACGTGGTACGAATTTGGTCATAGGACAAGCATGTTTCTACAACCATTAGTGACAACTTCTACCACCCAATATGACAACTTTCACAACTAGATATGACACTTGCATGTCATGTGCTAACACTTTGGTTATATGTTTAATGTGTCCTACCACCATTTGTGACCCCTTTTACCACTAGACATAACAACTTCTACCACTGAATGTGACCATTCCATGCCAAGTGGTACAACTTTGGTCATAGGTCTAGTGTGTTTCTACCGGCATATGTTACTACTTCTACCACTGAATGTGACCATTCCATGCCAAGTGGTACAACTTTGGTCAAAGGTCTAGTGTGTTTCTATCGGCATATGTTACTACTTCTACCACCCAATATTACAGCATCTACAACCATATATGACCCTTGCATGTCATGTGATAACACTTTGGTCATATGTCAAATGTGTTCTTACCACCATATGTTACGACATCACCCACTCAACATGACAACTTCTACCGCTGAATTCACCCTTCCTTGCCACGTGATAAGACTTTGGGCATAGGTTAAGTGTTTTCATACCACCATAAGTGACCACTTCTACCACCAAGTTTGACAACATCTACCACTTGATATGACCTTTACATGCAATCTACTAACACTTTGGTCATATGTAAAGTGTGTTTGTACCGCCACGTGTGACCACTTCTACCCCTAAGGTCGATAACTTCTACAACTGGATATGACACTAGGAAGCCACGCGGGAAAACTTTTGTAATAGGTCAAATATGATTCTACCACCTATTATGACCACATATACAACATAATATGACTACTTCTACAACTAGATATGAAACTTGGAATCCCCATTGCAAAACTTATGTAATTGGTCAAGTGTATTTTTACCACCAATTATGAATACTTCTACGACATAAGATTAAAACTTCTTCAACTAAATATGACACTCGCATGCTTGTGCTAACACTTTAGTCATATGTCATGTGTGTTCCTACAACCATATGTGACAACATCCACCACAAGACATGACAATTTCTACCCCTGAATCTGATCATTCCATGCAACATGGTAAAACTTTGGTAATTGTTCAAGTGTGTTTCTATTCGCATATGTGACCACTTCTACCACTAGACATGACAATTTCTACCACTGAATGTGAGCCTTCCATGCCACGTGGTACAACTTTGGTCATAAGTCAAGTATGTTTCTACCACAAAATGTGACAATTTCTACCACCCAACATGACAACTTGTAGAACTAGATAAGACACTTGCATGCCACGTGCTAACACTTTTGTTATACGTCAAGTGTGTTTCTACTATCATATATGGCCACTTCTACGACAAGACATTACAATTTCGACCACTGAATGTGACCATTCCAAGCCACGTGGTACAACTTTGTTCATTGGTCAAGTGTGTTTCTACCAGCTTTTGTGACTACTACCAGCCAACACCACAACTTCTACAACTATATATGACCCTTGCATGGCATGTACTAACTCTTTGGCCATATGTCAAGTGTGTTTATACCACCATATGTTACCACTTCTACTGCTAAGGATAACAACTTCTACCTCTGAATGTGACCCTTCGATGCCGAGTGGTAAGACATTGGTCATAGGTCAAGTGTGTTTATACCACCATATGTGAGCACTTCTTCCACCAAGTTTGACAACTTCTACCGCTTGATACGACCTTTGCATGCCAGCAGCTAACACTTTGGTCATATATAAAGTATGGTTGTACCATTATATGTGACCACTTCTACCACAAAAGACGACAACTTCTACCACTGGATATGACACTTGGAAGCCACGCGGGAAAACTTATGTAATTGGTCAAATGTGATTCTACCACCTATTATGACCACTTCTACAACATAAGATGGCAACTTCTACAACTTGAAATGACACTTTGAAGCCCGATTGCAAAACTTATATAATAGGTCAAGCGTATTTCTTACACCAATTATGAATACTTCAAAAACATAAGATGAAAACTTCTACCACCGAATGTGACACATGGATGACCTGTGCTAAAACTTTGGTCATAGATCAAGGGTGTTTCTACCACCATATGTGACGACTTCTCCCACTGAAGAAGACGACTTCTACCACTGAATGTGACTCTTCCAAGCCACGTGGTGCAACTTTGGTTGTAGGTCAAGCGTGTTTCTTCCACCATATGTGAGTACTTCCACCACCGAACATGACAAATTCTATATCCAGATATGACCCTTGCGTGCCATGTGCTAACACTTTAGTCATATGTCAAGCGTATTTATACCACTATACGTGACCACTTCTACCACTAGACATGATATTTCTTACCACAGAATGTGACCCTTCCATGCCACGTGGTACAACTTTGGTCATAGGTCAACTGTGTTTCTACCACCATATGGGACAATTTCTACCTCATAACATGACAACTTTACAACTATATATGACCCCTGCACGCCAAGAGCTAACACTTTGGTCATATGTTAAGTGTGTTTGTACCACCATATGTGACCACTTCTACCACTAAACATGATAGCTTCTACCACTGAATGGGACCCGTCCATGCCTCGTGGTACAACTTTGGTCATAGGACAAGTGTGTTTCTACAACGAGATGTGACAACTTCTACCACCCAACATGACAACTTCTAAAACTTTAAATGACACTTGCATGCCTTGTGCTAACACTTTCCACATATGTCAAGTGTGTTTCTACCAGCATATGTGACTACTTCTACCACCCAACATGACAACTTCTACAACTATATATGACCCTTGCATGCCATGTGAAAACAATTTGGTCATATGTCAAGTGTGATTATACCACCATATGTGACAACTTATACCACTATAAATGACAACTTCTACTACTGAATGTGATCCTTCCACGCCACGTGGTACGACTTCGGTCATAGGAGAAGTGTGTTTCTATAACCATATGTGACAACTCTTACCACTCAACATGACAACTTATACAACTAGATATGACACTTGCAAGCCTTGTGCTAACACTTTAGTTATACGTCAAGTGTAATTCTACCACCATATGTGACCACTTCCAACACAAGACATGACAATTTCCACCACTAAATGTGACCATTCCCTGCCAAATGACACAACTGTGGTCATCTGTCAAGTGTGTTTATACCAGCCAACATCTACAACAATATATGACTCTTGCATGTCACGTGCTAACTCTTTGGTCATCTGTCAAGTGTGTTTATACCACTATATGTGACAACTTCTGCCACTAAACATGACAGCTTCTACCATTGAATGTGACCCTTCCATGCCATGGGGGACGCTTTGGTCATTGAACAAGTGTGTTTATACAACCGTATGTGACAACTTCGACCACCCAACAAGACAACTTCTACAACTAGATATGACACTTCCATGCCATGTGCTAACTCTTTGGTCATATGTCAAGTGAGTTTATACCACTATATGTGACCACTTCTACCACTAAACATGACAGCCTCTACCATAGAATGTGACCCTTCCACGCCACAGGGTTCGACTTTGGTTATAGAACAAGAGTGTTTCTATAGCCATATGTGACAACTCCTACCACTCAACATGACAACTTCTACAACTAGATATGACACGTGCATGCCTTGTGCACACATTAGTCATATGTCAAGTGTGTTTCTACCACCATATGTGACCACTTCCACCATAAGACTTCACAATTTCTTCCACAGAATGTGTTTCTACCAGCATATGTGACAACTTCTACCACCCAACATCACAACTTCTACAGCTATATATGATCCTTGCATGCCATGTGCTAACACTTTGGTCGTATGTCAAGTGTGTTTACACCACCATATGTGACAACTTCTACCACTAGACATGACAGCTTCTACCGCTAAATGAGCCCCTTCCATGCCACGTGGTACGACTTTGGTCATAAGATAAGTGTGTTTCTACAACCATATGTGACCACTTCTGCCATAAAGGATGACAACTTCTACTACTAGATCTGACACATTGATGCCACACGGGAAAACTTATGTAATAGGGAAAATGTGATTCTACCACATATTTGGTCAACTTCTACAACATAAGTTGATAACTTCTACAACTAGATATGACACTTGGAAGCCCCATTTCCAAACTTATGTAATAGGTCAGGTGTATTTCTACCACCAATTATGAATACTTCTACTACATAAGATTAAAACTTGTACAACTAGATGTGACACTTGCATTCCTTGTGTTAACACTTTAGTCATATGTCAAGTGTGTTTCTACAACATTAGTGACCACATCCACCACAAGACATGACAATTTCTACTACTGAATGTCACCATTCCATGCAACGGGGAACAACTTTGGTAATTGGTCAAGTGTGTTTCTACTCGCATACGTAACCACTTCTACCACTAGACATGACAATTTATACCACTGAATGTGACCCTTCCATGCCACGTGGTACGACTTTGGTCATAAGTCAAGTTTGTTTCTAGCACCATATGTGACCACTTCCACCACAAGACACGATAATTTTAACCACTGAATGTGCCCATTCCATGCCACGTGGTACAACTTTGGTCATTGGTCAAGTGTGTTTCTACCATCAAGTGTGCCTACTTCTACCACCCAACATCACAACTTCTACAACTATATATGACCCTTGCAAGCCAGGTGCTAACTCTTTGGTCATATGTCAAGTGAATTTGTACCACTATATGTGACCACTTCTACCACTAAACATGACTGCTTCTACCGCTGAAAGTGACCCTTCCATGCCACGTGGCACGACTTTGGTCATAGAACTAGTGTATTTCTTCAACCATATGTGACAACTCCTAACACTCAACATGACAACTTCTACAACTAGATATGACACTTGCATGCCATGTGCTAACCCTTTAGTCATTTGTCAAGTGAGTTACTACCACCATACGAGACCACTTCCACCACAAAACTTCACAATTTCTTCCACTGAATGTGTTTCTACCAGCATATGGGACAACATCTACCACCAAACATCACAACTTGTACAACTACATATGATCCTTGCATGCCATGTGCTAACACTTTGGCCGAATGTCAAGTGTGTTTATACCACCATATGTGACCACTTCTACCACTAGACATGACAGCTTCGACCACTGAATGTGACACTTCCACGCCACGTGGTACGACTTTGGTCATTGGACAAGTGTATTTCTACAACCATATGTGACAACTTCTACCACCCAACCTGACAACTTCTACAACTAGATATGACCCTTGCTTGCCATGTGCAAACAGTTTAGTCATATGTCAAGTGTGTTTCAACCACCATATGTGACCCATTCTACCACTAGACGTGACAACTTCTACCACTGAATGTGACCCGTCCATGCCACGAGGTACAACTTTGGTTATAGGTCATGTGCGTTTCTACCAGCATATGTTACTACTTCTACCACCCAACATCATAACTTCGACAACTATATATGACCTTTGCTTGCCATGTGCTAAGTCTTTCGTCATATGTCAAGTGTGTTTATACAGCCATAAGTGACCTCTTCTACCACTAAGGATGACAACTTCTACCACTGAATGTGACCCTTCCATGCCACGTGGTAAGACCTTGGTCATTGGTTAAGTGTGTTTCTTCCACCATATGTGACCACTTCTGCCACCAAATTTGCAAACTTCTTCCACTTGATATGACCTTTGCATTCCAGCAGCTAACACGTTGGTCGTATGCAAAGTGTGTTTGTACCACCATATGTGATCACTTCTACTACTAAGGATGACAACTTCTTCCACTGGATATGACACTTGGATGCCACGCTGGAAATCTTATGTAATAGGTCAAAAGTGTTTAACCTCCTATTATGACCACTCCTACAACATAACATGACAATTTCTACAACTAGATATGACACTTGGAAGCCCCATTGCAAAACTTATGAAATTGGTCAAGTGTATTTCTACCACCCATTATGAATACTTCTACTACATAAGATGAAAACTTCTAACACTGAATGTGACACATGGATACCCTGTGATAATACTTCGGTCAAATGTCAAGGGTTTTTCTACAACCAAATGTGATGACTTCTCCCACTCAACATGACAACTTCTACCACTGAATGTGACTCTTCCTTGCCACGTGGTACAATATTGGTCATAGGTCAAATGAGTTTCTACCACCATATGTGACTACTTCTACCACTCAACATGACAACTTTTACAACTACATATGATCCTTGCATGCCATGTGCTAACACTTTGGTCATATGTCAAGTGTGTTTCTACCACCATATGTGACCACTTTTACCACTCAACTTGACAACTTCTACTACCGAATGTAACCTTTCCATGCCACGTGGTACAACTACGGTCATAAGTCAAGTGTATTTCTACCACCATATGTGACAACATCTACCACCAAACATGACAACTTTTACAACCATATATGACCCTTGCACGCCATGTGCTAACACTTCGGTCATATATCAAATGTGTTTATACCACCATATGCGACCACTTCTACCACTAAACATGACAGCTTCTTTCACAAAATGTGACCCTTCCATACCATGTGGTACGACTTTGGTCATAGGACAAGCGTGTTTCTACAACCATTAGTGACAACTTCTATTTCCCAATATGACAACTTTTACGACTAGATATGACACTTGCTTGCCATGTGCTGACACTTTGGTCATATGTTTAATGTGTCCTACCACCATATGTGACCCCTTCTACCACTAGACATAACAACTTCTACCACAAAATGTGACCCTTCCATGCCACGTGGTACAACATTGGGCATAGGCCAATGTGCTTCTACCGGCATATGTGACTACTTCTACCACCCAACATCACAGCTTCTACAACTATATATGACCCTTGCGTGTCATGTGATAACACTTTGGTCATATGTCAAATGTGTTCTTACCACCATATGTGACGACATCTCGCACTCAACATGACAACTTCTACCGCTGAATGTGACTCTTCCACGCAACGTGGTAAGACTTTGATCATAGGTTAAGTGTTTTTATACCATCATAAGTGTCCACTTCTACCACCAAGTTTGACAACTTCTACCACTTGATATGACCTTTGCATGCCAGCTACTAACACTTTGGTCATATGTAAAGTGTGTTTGTGCCACCATATGTGACCACTTCTACCCTTAAGGTTGATCACTTTTACCACTGGATATGACACTAGGAAGCCATGCGGGAAAACTTATGTAATAGGTCAAATATGTTTCTACCACCTACTATGACCACATATACAACATAAGATGACAACTTCTACAACTAGATATGACACTTGGAAGACCCTTTGCAAAACTCTAGCACCAATTGTGAATATTTTTACAACATAAGATGAAAACTTCTACCACCAAAGGTGACACATGGATGCCCTGTGCTAACACTTTGGTCATAGGTCAAGGGTGTTTCTACAACCATATGTGACGACTTCTCCCACTCAACATGACGACTTATGCCACTCAATGTGACTCTTCCATGCCACGTGGTACGACTCTGGTCATAGGTCAAGTGTGTTTCTACCACCATATGTTACTACTTCTACCATCCAACATGACAACTTCCACAACTAGATATGACCCGCGCACGTCATGTGCTAACACTTTGGTCTTATGTCAAGTGCATTTCTACAACCATATGTGAGCACTTCTACCACTAGACATGACAATTTCGACCACTGAATGTGACCCTTCCATGCCAAGTGGTACAATTTTGGTCATAGGTCAAGTGTGTTTCTACCAACATATGTGACAACATCTTCCACCCAACAAGACAACTTCTACAACTATATATGTCCCTTGCATGCCATGTGCTATCACTTTGGTCATATGTCAAGTGTGTTTATACGACCATATGTGACCACTTCTACCACTAAACATGACAGCTTCTATCACTGATTGTGACCCTTCCATGCCACGTGGTACTACTTTTGTTAGAGAACAGGTATGTTTATACAACCATATGTGATAACAACTAGCACCCAACATGACAACTTTTACAACTACATATGACACTTACATGCCATGTGCTAACACTTCGGACATATGTCAAGTGTGTTTCTACCACAATATGTGACCACTTCCACCACAAGACATCACAATTTCTACCACTGAATGTGACCATTCCATGCCACATGGTACAACTTTGGTCAGTGGTCAAGTGTGTTTCTACTCGCATATGTGACTACTTCTACCACCCAACAACACAACTTCTACAACTATATAAGACCCTTGCATGCCGGGTGCAAACTCTTTGGTCATATGTCAAGCGTGTTTATACGACCATATGTGACCACTTCTACCACTAAGGATGGCAACTTCTACCACTGATTGTAACCCTTCCATGCCACGTTGTAATACTTTGGTCATAGGTCAAGTGTGTTTATGTGACATGTGACCACTTCTACCACCATGTTTGACAACTTCCACCACTTGATATGACCTTTTCTTGCCAGCAGCAAACACTTTGGTCATATGTAGAGTGTGTTTGTACCGCTATATGTGACGACTTCTACCACTTGATAAGACACTTGGAAGCCACACGGGAAAACTCATGTAATAGGTCAAATGTCTTTCAACCACCTATTATAACCACTTATATAACATAACATGACAACTTCTACAACTTGATATGACACTTGGAAGCCCCATTGCAAAACTTATTCTATTGGTCAAGTGTATTTCTACCACCAATTATGAATACTTCTACAATATTAGATGAAAACTTCTACCACCGAATGTGACACATGGATGCCCTGTGCTAACACTTTGGTTATAGGTCAATGGTGTTTCTACCACCATATGTGACGACTTCTCCCACTCAACATGACAACTTCTACCACTGAATGTGACTTTTCCATGTCACGTGGTACAACTTCGGTTATAGGTCAAGTGTGTTTCTTCCACCATATGTGACTACTTCTACCACCCAACATGATAACTTCTACAACTAGATATGACCCTTGCATGCCATGTGCTAACACTTTGGTTATATGTCAAGTGTATTTCTAGTACCATATGTGACAATTTCTAACACTAAACAAGACAACTTCAACTATTGAATGTGACCCTTCTATGCCACATGGTACGACTTTGGTGATAGGACAAGTGTGTTTCTACAACCATATGTGACAACTTCTTCCACCCAACCTGACAACTTCTTCAACTAGATAAGACACTTGCATGCCATGTGCTAACACTTTGGTCATATGTCAAGTGTGTTTCTATCAACATATGGGACAACTTCCACCAGTAGACATGACAATTTCTACCACTGATTCTATGCCACGTGGTACAACTTAGGTCATTGGCCAAGTGTGTGTCTACCAGCATATGTGACTTCTTCTACCACCCAACATCACAACTTCTACAACTATATTTGACCTTTGCAAGCCATGTACTAACTCTTTGGTCATATGTCAAATGTGTTTATACCACCATATGTGACGACTTCTCCCACTCAACATGACAACTTCTACCACAGAATGTGACCCTTCCATGCCAAGCGGTAAGACTTTGGTCATAGGTTAAGTGTTTTTATTCCACCATAAGTGACCACTTCTACCACTAGACATGACAATTTCTACCACTGAATGTGACCATTCCATGCCACGTGGTACAACTTTGGTCATAGGTCAAGTGTGTTTTTACCACCCAACATGACAACTTCTACAACTATATATGACCCTTGCATGCCATGTGCTATCACTTTGGTCATATATCAAGTGTATTTATACCGTCAAATGTGACCACTTCTACCCCTAAACATGACAGCTCTTACCACTTAGTGTGACCCTTCCATGCCACGTGGTACGACTTTGGTCAAAGGATAAGTGCGTTTCTACAACCATATGTGACAACTTCTACCACCCAACATGACAACTTCTACAACGGTTGAAATACTACTATGGTCATGAAATACTACTCGGGAAACAGTTGAACATGTTAATTTCCTAATGCACAGAGCTTGAACACATTATTGAAATTATATTCGAGTTCGACTTGAGATTGAACAGGACCAAAAGAAATCAAACACGTCAAATTATTGAAGATCCACTTTATATAAGTAGATATGTTAAATGCATAGTAAGTGGCAAGTGGGTCAATATTGCCTCTTTCAACCACCATTTTCTGTTGTCTGGTTATTCGATTCACTACATAAATAATGCAATGCACAATGTAGAGAAAACTATAATTTAAATACTCACAAAACACTAACATAATCCAATTATATGTAGACCACTTTCATCACCCAATCACATTTGAAAAACACAGCACATGACATATGGTCCATCTCAACAACACCAAGGGCGTGCTAACGCACTCAATTAGTACACTGTTTCTATTTAAGAAGTACAATAGGAATTATTAACTGTTACAAAGCATCAATAATAGTTAAGGGCGTAGTGCAATCACGACTACTACAAGTACATAATGATTCCGTTTGTATTGTTACGATCATGCACGTCTCTTTGCTAGGCCGGGTCAATTTTTATATATCTTCTCAAGTATGGTTGACTTATGCTTGCTATGCGTGTGAAGAACAAGGTCCACCACTAGCCCCTTCCTTGCAACCTTAGAATCAAACATCAACTACATACGAAGATGGAAATGAATAAATAAGTTACAGATCGGATTACTTATGTTGAGTAAAGAATTTCAAGACGTTAGCAGCATTTGGGTACCTTTGGCATGTCTGACTCATCCAAATTTTGGCACTCATAATATTTTACGACGTGCATGCCACAATCATACCTACATTACATATGCGATCGCATTAGAAGACAACACCATTTGAGGAAAGCCAAAAAGTTGAAATGAAACTAACCCATTCTCTTGTTATAGCATGAATTTGAGTCGACGAATCAGAAAATTGTTTATACTGGGCACGGGAACCCTGTCATTATAGATGTACTCAGGTAAGACCTGGTCGAAGAAGCGAGCCTGCACGTAGATGAAAGCAGGTGAACGTCATTGGAAGTAAATAGTAGCGACTACTAGTGCTGGAAATATGGGAGTATACTAACCAGAGTCTTTACCGACTCCTCCCAGCCGAGGTTTCACATTGCCAAAGGGAATGAATCTAAAATGTAGACAACTTTTTGGCGCATGTCGATGACGGCTATGTACCAATGTTGTCCATTCTCGTTGATAGGAATGTAGATCTGTACAAAATATATGAAAATTGGAATGCATTGTTCTAGCAAGTCACAAAGCATAGTGACCATAGAATATTACCCGTTCACATGCAACTAGGCGGCCTGTATAGCTATGCATGCCAAAATATGACGACAGAATGAAGTTTGGCTTGGCATTCCCACTCAATATCATTTGCTATGCAAACATAAACCATAATCATAATGTTATATACAACATAAGCCGAAAGCTTTCAATTGAAACATCGTACGGAAATTTAATTGTAAAGATGCATACTGCTACATAAGTATGCAAAAACTAATGATTTTGTTGATGGTGACACAAGTAATGATTTGAGGATTTGGCAATTAAGTTATGGTGGTTGATAGATGAGTGAGGATGAACATAACAAAATAAGAAATCTAGAAAGTCACTGCATCACTTAACCATTCTCTTGGCCGTAGTGTCAACAAGTCTTGTTACCTCACGTCATCGGTTGTCGTTTCAATCAACACCTCCCTATAGAACCCAAATTAAACAACTCATCAAAAGGAAACACATATTTTGCACTTGAAGTCATTATGTGGGATACAACCTTGCTGACAACATCGTATCAAAGATGTATGTTGCGACGTGAGTCTCCAACGGCGAGACTGGTACTTCGTTTATCATCTTTTGTGCGGTATCTTGCTTCACCACCAGCGCCGTTAGTTTTCATGATGAAAGTGGGGGAGTTATATGCATATAGTAAACAAAGGTATTTAATTATCTACCTACTATATAAACACTATTTGGCCTGTCATGTGAAGGTTTGTAATTTGTTACCTTCGCAGTTGATTGTTTGCCTAACCTTCCTCTGCATTTCGTTCATGATTGCTTTCCTACACTGCCCTTAACCATGTAAGTCTTCTCATACGGCATAGGTATTGTAGAAATTGGTTCTATGCGCTAAATGGGTCTAGTGGCCACCGTTGTAGGAAGCTAGGGAGTAGGCAACATAGAAGATGACTCAATAGACAACCCGATATGGATCGTATTTTCACGAGGGGAGCACCATAGGATTTTGATTGGCCTTCTCGGCCCTATCACCTAGAAGGACAAGGGGCGAGCGTGAATGTATCTTTTTCTTCGATGTCAACATTCTTCGTTATGCGGATCAACAGTGTGAAATACACCAAGGCCAAGAGCGGCCTTGGGCGTGGGGGAGGGGATGATGTCCTTTGAGGCCCGTCCAAACTGTCCTGATGCGCGAGGAGGCACCAAGTTCTGCTATAATTTGTTGAGTGCTTCATGTAGTGAGGTCAACAGCGCATCCATCGAGGCTTTCATGTAATTTCCATATTCGTTCAATACCTGCTCGAGCTTGGACACACGCGCTACCACTTCTCGAACTTCAGCTTCAATTCTTGTTTGACTTTCTTTGACCTTCTCGTCTACTCTTCCCCAATCTTCCCCAATGCTCTTTGCACTAAAAGCACCGAACTCAACCTTCAGTGCAACCTGTTACAAAATGGTGAAAGAGTTTAGTAAAGAAAACATAAATATTGCATATGGTAGAGTCATTTTACAGGTACTTTATAATATCAGTAGAATATTTTGTTAACTTACTTTCTCATTATCTTTAAATCCCAAGCTGCCAAACGATTTCATCCGGGACAAAATCTCCTTGTCTCCCCAATATTGGAGACGAGGTGTAGGTCTCTGCCTCCATGGGATGGAGAATTGTCTCGCAGGTGTGCAGGCCTCAAAGTAAAATAGCTGTTCAATTGATATAGCAATTAGAAATTAGCAGACAACCTTTGAGGCCCCGTCGTCCTTCGCCTTTGAATGTGCGATCCCCCTCTACGAGGAAATCCAACACGAGATGGTTCCAATTGTATTGACTGATCACAGAGATATCTACCGAGGAGTGTAGATATCTCTTATTCACTCCCACATCAGAAGTTGGGCATAAGATGGCCCCAAGGAGGTACAACACCATCTTCCGACAGAACATGTCGTCAGCAGCCTCCATTGCGCTCAACTCGTCTTTCAACTATTTCAGTGCAATTGAACTGGCCTTACTGATGCCAACCGACATACATAGGTCATGTATCTCAGTATGAACTGATTTGATTGTCACGGGCTCCCCATCACATGGCAACCCAAGAATGTTGTGAACGTCCAAGGGTGTCACCAATAGCTTCTTCCCAAGGACGTTCAAGGTCACCGTGGATGGGTCGAACATCTCCACTAACCATTGACAAAGTTGTCTTGGCAACTTTGTACAGTGTAAGTGGAGTAGGCCGTCGAACCCCATGTCGTTTCATGCTTAGACTTGCGCGGGCCGCAGGCCTTGTAGGGTGACATACACAGAGTTCAAAGCGATCTGTGTCGTAATCGATGCCTACGAACAATAACAAAATAAGGCAATGAGAACGTAGGAGATGGGGCATTGGTTACTGAAAAGTATAACATATATAACAATGCTAAACCCAACACGGTATTCAATTACCTTAGGAGACTTGATCGAAGGAACCTCGGCCTTCTCTACTTCATACTGCTTTGACGCAACCTTTGATATATTCTCGTATTTTAGCTTCTCACTGTTTGCAAGCGCCTTCCACTTCTTTCCCACTTCTTGCTTAAACAATGAGAATTAACCATCATATAACAATAATTATACATAAAACGTGTAAGGACTCGGTATCTGTTTATTCTATTCATTTATATCTTCGATAAGAGAAGAGACCGAATTAAATTTGGGCACGGGTGCTATAAAATTTTGCTTGTTAACGATTGAATTAATCATATGTGAAGATGAAATTGAGATACCTGGTGATGAATAATATTGTTATAGCCGTATTAATGAAAAAAAAAATTGAAATATTTAAATGCGAGCAAAGTCAGAGGATTGAGTTGAATTTTAAAAAAATTCAGAGAATTTCAGTTCAGGGATCACCGCTCGAGTGGTGGGGGTTTGCTCGAGCAGGCTATCGGGAAACGTTTAGAATTATTTGGAATGTTGGGAAAAATTTGAGGTTTATATATATATGTACACATCACCCAATTCAGTTTCCTTTTCTTCTCCTCTTCTCTTCCTTTTCCCCTCTAGAGAGAGAAAGAGAGAGAAATTCAAACCCCATGTGAAAACCCTAACCCTCCCATCCTTCAAATTGAAGATTGAGGCAAGATTTTTTTTGGGTAATTATTGAGGCAAGATTGGGAGCAAACAAGGATAGGAATCAAGCTTTGGAGCACGGAGATGGGAGATGGAGCATCAAGAAAGTAAGATCTATCAACATTCAAACCCTAGGAGGGAGATTTGAAGAAATCACAAGCTTTCGAGCTAATCCAAGGTAGGATTTAGATTATCTCACGTCTTACATAGATTTGGGTTGATATTTTGCGTATGTATATGAATAAAAATTGAGCCAATTGCATGCTTAATTTACGTATTGATAGATTTGTGTGTGGGTTGTGATTGAAATCAAGGTGGTCTTAGAGATCAGTTGCAAGTTCCAGAAGGGCCAATCATAAGAACAAGAGCAAAGAAGATCAAGGACACAATGCAAGGATTGGTGCAATCTGTCTGGACCAAGCATGCCAATTTATTATACAAGAATCCTCTGTTTAAGATGAGATCACAAGAAGAAGAACATATTCCACTTCATGTTATACAAGCTATGGAGAGAAGCACAACCTAATGTTTTAGATTTTAATATTTGTGCTTATGGGCTTGTTAAACTATTTAATTTGTTGGGTTTTGTTTTTAATTATTATAAGAAGAATAAGGGTTTGGGCCTAAGTAATTTTGGCCAGCCTATGATTGGGTTTAGTTAGGTTTAGTTTTGGCTAACACATGTTGTCCCACATTGCATAGAAATAAGGAATGTCTACCAACCTTCTCCTATATAAAGGAGCGTCCATGTATTATTTTGACATGGATAAAGTGAAGTACAATTTTCTTTGAGAGCAAATTTCTCTGGTAGTTCTTGAGTGAACTAAAGGACTTATCAAGGTTTCTTCCTTGTGGCGTCCTAGTTACAATCTTGGTTCTTGAAACAAGAGTTCAACGGGTCAAGATTTGTTCATTGACTTGATTTTGACGTTCTTCAGTTTATTTCAATTTGTTCGTGGGTTCAAGAGGATTCAAATTCTTGCAGGTTCACATCATTTGGTATCAGAGCTCAGTCTTCAAATCAGGTTTATCTATCCTTTTACGTTCTTTATTTTGGATTTTTTGTCGAAGCATTTTCTAGGTAACATTTTTTCTTTCTTAATTCTTGATTTTTCTTGATCCTTGTTCTCTCTTGAATTTTTGTTCCTTCTTGTTTAGCGTCGTTCTTTATTCTTGTCAATTCCTTGTTTTTAATCTTTGCTTGAGTCCATTTGTTTTTATTCCCTTGTTTAAAAAAAAAGAAGGTTCAATCAATATTTTGTTGCAGCCCACACTTTGTTATGATTCTGAAATCCGTATCGTGTTGAAATCAATATCTTTTGAAGATCAATGAATATATTTTGAGATCAATCAATCAATATCTTTTGATATCAATCAATCAATATCTTTTGAGATCAATCAATAAATATCTTTTGTTGAAATCTTGTGTTGCATAAGGAGGGCGGCTAGGGTTTGAGTTGGCAACATATTCTAAGGTTTCTACAGAGTTTTAGCCATAAAAAAAGAAAAAAAAGTGGCGGCAGCGGCATTCTCAAATTTCGGCGGCGGTGTGCTAGGGTTTGCCATATGTTATTTAAAAAAAAAGAGAGAGAGAAGAAGAATTTTTTGGCAATAGATATTCAAGTACATTATATGGCTAATATAGTGAACCTTATTGTCCAATTGTGTCTTGTATATCATCATTTGAAATTCAAGTACTTCATCATTTCGTATTTCATATGTGGTTCACATCATTTGCGTATATCATCATTTCGTATATCATCGTTGGTATTTTTCGTTTGTCTTTTCCTCTTCCCAACGTCCGTATATTCCGTGTCACTTTATTCCCTTTTGTTTCTTGGATCTATTGCTAGTTGGGACAATACAAGTTGTTCCTTGGTTGAAGTTCAATTAGTTCTTAAAGAACTTGTAAGGGAAACAAGAGCGGTAAAAGGAAAGAGTGGGTGAGCTTATTATCGGGAAAAAGCCAAAGGAGTGCATACATGAGTGGAGTGACTTTATTTAAGGCAAAAAAAAGGGAGTGTGTGAGAAATTATTTCTAACATTTGTTTGTTTCTTTAGTTTCAAATAAATGTCTTCCAGGGCTGAAGGTTCAAATGAGCAAAGAGAGCCACTCATGTTGCAGGCTATACAGCAACAATTTGAACGCATGAATGTGGTGTTTAATGAAATTCGGGATCGGATGGATAGGCAAGACGAGCATGCTTCTGATGACGACCAGGAGGTTGAATTCAAAGATGAAGAGGATCAAGGTCCTTTGAACAGAGACTGCAGGGTCATACCAAGAGGCAAAAGGTGTGGTCTAGATTTTCGAAGAGATCCCAGATGGCGAGATGGAGTTGACAGAAATCTAGGAAGCATAAAGATGAAGATTCCATCGTTCCAAGGGAAGAATGATCCGGAAGCATACTTGGAATGGGAAAAAAAGGTTGAGTTGATTTTTGAGTGCCATAATTACTTTGAGGAGAAAAAGGTAAAACTCGCCGTCATTGAATTTACCAATTATGCTATTATATGGTGGGATCAACTTGTCATGAATAGAAGGTGAAACCATGAGAGGTCTATTGAGACATGGGAGGAGATGAAGGCAATCATGAAGAGCCAATTTGTTCCAAGTCACTACTATAGGGATTTATATCAAAAGTTACAATGCCTTACTCAAGGGTATCGGAGCATGGATGATTACAAGAAAGAGATGGAGATAGCAACGATTCGGGCTAGCATCGAAGAAGATAGAGAGGCAACCATGGCAAGGTTTTTGAATGGGCTGAACCGGGATATTGCCAACATAGTAGAATTACAACACTACGTAGAGTTGGA